>JABUQX010039292.1:0-20000 GCA_015478945.1 Trachelipus rathkii
ATTTCTGGAGCACACTCTTGCTCTTATCATCATAGCTTTCTTTCGCTTGGCGGTAATTTGTTTTTTAATTGATTTTATAACTTTATTGAATATAACAAAATATTATCATAAGCAAAGAGGATACTAAAGGAAAAGAAATACGTGGTATATAGTATTGGATAAATGTAAAAGAGGAGTTTTCTATAATTGAAGGCCATATAATGAATAAGATTGTTATTAATACAGCTGGATCAAAAATGGTTACAAAATTCCAGACTGTATTAATAAAAAGACATTTCCTAACTAAATAAAAATTACCAAAATCACGGACATTCCAATTGACCCCATGGATGCATGATCAATATTCCCTTATATATTATATATATAAATTTATTATAATTAATAATAACAAAAAATAAAAAATATTTTTAATTTGATATATAATTAATTATAGTTATATATACTTATATTACATTATCATATTAAATAATACAAATATAATATAATATACTATTATATTATTAATTAATATTACTATATATAGATATATTTATCTATTAAATTGGTATATATATATATCATAATATCAATATAAAGATGTACCTTTAAAAATATTTACTACTATAAATTATTTAATGATAATATATATAATATTTATGATATTATTTAATATATATATAAATAATAACATATTGTATAGCTTAATATATAATTAAATATATATTATATTTATATATAGATATATGATATTTGTTCATATATAAATACAGGTTGGTCCACCTCTTTTCTACCACATTGTTAGCCCATAATCAGACGTAGTTATATGTTATAATAGTGGCGGCCCTGATTTTGCGGGGCCTGCGTGCAATTGACAGTCCATAGGTCTTGAATGCTGGGGTTCTAAGGTGTTGTTATCGTGAGAAACAATTATTTCTACTAAAAGATATAAGTTAATAATCTAGCCACGACATTATCAAACTCTGGATTGGACGTCGCTTCCAATATATAATGCGGAATCTATAAATAAATATAATATATATAATAAAAATATATTAAAATATATCACCATATGTATATTAGATCATTGATTTAGGTATATTTTGGTGTTCCGAGAATACACTAGTGGAAATAAGTATTATAAAATATAATTACTTATTATATAATATAATAATATTATATATAATATAATTTTTTATAATATATATATAATTGAGTATTATATAGTTAATATATTACTCTATAAGTACATATATAGAATATATATAATTTATTATATATATAAGATAGTTTATATTTATATTATATTAATAATATTAAATATATTACTACTTTTTAGTGATTTATTAAGTATGGGGCTATCTATTAATTTATAATATATATCAGTATTATATATGTAATATATATATATATAATATATACAGTATATATCTTTTAAATAGCAAATAGAAACTTATATGATATATATATATATATATAAGTATATAATATATAATAGGTGTATGTAATGATGAGAATATATGGTATATATAAATATATATTAAGGTTTACTTAAAAATATAACTCAAGTATATGATATCATGATATATATTATTAGTATCTATAACATTATTATATAATGATATTATATTATAGATTTTTTTCTATTTCGCTAAAATTCATTCTCTGACAAATAAAACCAACTTTCATATTAGTGTTAATATAGTACTTTCATATTAGAAAGTGCAGTTATATTTCTAATTCGGCAATATATATAGTATATATATAAATAGGGTATATTATTATTAGTTAATAGTATATAAGAATTAATTATAGGATACCTATGATACCTTGATACATTAGTGCCTTTTAATTTTTGTCTCATGTTCTCGAGATCCATATCCTCAATGTAAATATATTATTAATTATATTAAGATAATAAGTTTTTTTAATTATTAAATTTATTCTAGTAATATTAGCGTTCAGATTTGTTGGCTTCCTTTAACTCTGATGATGGTAATAACATATCATCTGAAAGAAATACAATTTGAGATCCAAGTGAGTTGAAATGGGTGGTGAAGGAGTAATATCACTAGCATAATTTACAATAGTGAGTGAAAAGAAAATCTGAGAATAATTTTTAACACTTAAAAACGTATGGATTTCAGCTTAACACTTAAAAATACTGGCATACCGCTATTGTCTTTCAGCTCTAAACTCATAATTACTAGATATTATATATATAGTATGTATATTATTATAATAGATGCACCTATCATAATTATTATAATTACTCATATGTATTTAGTTATATAGGTAGAATATTATTTTAAGTATTTTATAATATATATCGCTTATAGGGATATGGGGTTAATCTGGGTTAGCCACCTTGGGATGCGCGCTTGTATAGAGGACCACTTTTTGATGGCGTCGTCAGTGACTAGGGCCGACTTGTCCTTACGGTGCCTGCCCTGGAACTCGCCAACTGTCTATATTAGACCATCAAGATTGAATTCTCCTATGATATATTGTTCCACCTTAATTGTATACTATGTTGATCCCTCTGCGTGGATAAAACATTCATGCATTTTCTTTCCCGTAATTTAAAGAACAAATATTTTCCTGATTTCCATTTTCTCCTATCTATATTCTTTTCTCCCTCTACATACTTCCCACCATTCTCTCAGCACCATCCCTCCACCTCATCCGGACAGTTATTAGCAAAATTCTTTCTTTAATTTATAATTTAATAGATTTATATTATTATATATAATATATAAATCAATATTTTGGATATATTAATATTGACTCACTAATAATTACACTGCTAATAATACTATATATAAGATTATACTATTACCTAATCAATGTTATATTAATATTATTAAAAGTATATAATTTTTTTATTATTATTATAAAGTCCACAAATTGAAAATAATTCTGCTCATTCTATACAGATATCTTATCATATATTTTATATATATAATATTATAATATATTAAATATATTTTTTTATTATTAATTTCTGATATATATAATTAAGATCTATTAAATCCATTATTATGGATTTTCGGTTTTACTCATTCTCAGATCTTACCATTTTTTACTAGCAGAGTAGGGTACTAATTTAGGTCATATAATTAGACCATAGAATCGATTTGAGGGGCTTTTTTACCAAGATTAGATTGTAATTAATAAAAATTCTGGAATGAAATTTGTCTTGGAAAGAGTTTGCTTATTTACAGATATTCCTAATTATTCATAGACTATATACATTAGTTATTAGAAAATAAAGAAAATATAATAAGTGTCAATTTTAATGTTTCTAAATTTATTTCCCTTCCACTCTTCATATTTTATACGCGTCATTTTCGCAAAAAAATTTCTGAGAGGCATCCGATATATTATCCAGTCATACATTACGAGGTACATGGGTGGAAGAATTTATATAATAATTCATATTATATAATATTAATATATATATATATATATAATATATATAATTATATTCATATAATAATTATATGTATATATAAATATACAGTTCTTCACCAGGAAGGTCATATAACGAGACCTGTACTGATGGAGGACGCGATAAGAAGAAAGTCCTTTGGTTTCCCACGGCCCTACTACGACTGTTCTACTGGTGACCAGTATAGCCTATAGGGATGCCGCTAACTTTACTCACCATTAGTAAGTCAAAGGGCACCGATACAATTTAACTTACAATTTATGTCTGAGTGATAGACGAAGCTTGAAATTTATAGAGAATAGCTCATCGTTCTCTATATTCAGTCCGCCCTATAATCTAAAACCCGTGCCATCTCGCTGTATGCCAAACGAGTGCTTCTACCATCTAGAGCTTTTGAGCGCTCTTATTATATATTATTATATAATAATATTAATATATATATTTAATATTATATATATATATTAGTATAATTATATAGTAATAATATATATATATATTAATATTAAATTATATATTATTATATATATATAATATATAATATAAGTATAATTATTAATGATTATTAATTATATATATTATTAATATATATATAATTTAAATATATAGTATAATTTTATTCAGAGTTATACGCTTACGTTAGTACTATTCACTATAATGACGGCCTCTAAGTAAACTTTAATGGTTATTAAACTTATGTTTGAGAAATAGTCATGGTCAATTATTCTATAACAATATGAAGTATATAATGAGGGTCCTCATAGCTCAGAAGAAATATGTCCATATAAATTGTATCCGATAACGTGTTAATTATAATCTTTAACACGTAAACTTCATCTTATCATATCAAAAGTAGGTTTCTATCAATATTAAGTAGTAAATGATACTCATCTAATATAGTATATTTATATATTAGTATAGCGTTTGAAAGGGTCCAAATGAAGGATTGATTTTCCCAATTTGATTAAAAGTATGCATAAGTTGGTTAAAACTTCTCAGTTTTTGAAGACTAGACTTTAATGCGCGATCCGCGCCTTATACGGAGCCTTTTCTTCCGGAGTACATTCTCAGAGCGATTATCACTAGGATTATAGCGGTATGAACCTAGATAACCTCCGGAGCGAGTGTTTCATTGATTAGTTACGTAAGGGCGGAGTTCAATTAGGGATGGACTCGGTGGGCCGATACACTAATGGGTTATCGTCGAGACTGATCGTTTATCTGGCTCCGTGTGTAAAGACTGGATCTCAATAAGAATCTCGAAATAAGGCCTGCCCATGCTTTTCCTTCCATCCAATCCTACAATCCAAGTGTTCGAGATATTATTGAATTTTGTTTGTGATCTCGAACACTTCGAAAGGTATGGAATCTCGATATTTCAGTGCACCAAGAGTATTAGGTATTAAGAAATTTTAATTAGAATGTAGAACGTGCGAATCATCTTTATGGTGGAACAATAGACCACCTCGCTCGCCTAACAAGTGATGGTCTAAAACTTCGTTTTTATTTACACAAGACTGTTGGGAAACGTCTTCTTACTAACACCTGGACTGGATTTGCAATAAATCATGAAAAGTTGCTATACTAAAAGACAGTGCTAGCATATGCAATTAAGATTATGAAGAAAATACATTGAGCTGGCTCACGAATGATATAATGGTGGGGGCAATTATTTCTCATGCACAATGTCCGAGCACACGTAATAGAGACACCTCAAAACAGTAATTGGATTATTATTAGTATGATACATATATGTATTAAACTCAAATCAAAAGGGATACAGAAATAGCAGGGAATCGTGTGAGACAACATGTACAGACGTAATAGATTCAGAATAAAATGTATTAGAAGCCTGGCTAGATGAGACACATGTAAATATATAGAGAGAACGGAGAATCCTCTCACTAAATGTAGTTAATCTGTAACACAGAGTAGTGTCTCATAGACTGTAGATCTATTTGTACAGCAATAAAGTAGCGGGTCAACAAATTGAAAAATAGTACCTAGGGTATGATCCTCTTATTGTCCGAATGTGTGACGATTTTTCTTTAGAGACGCAAAAGTAGTTCTTGTATTTCGATATAATTAGGTACAATTAATACTATTGTATGGGAGGTTTCAATTTCTAGGCCCTCATTTGAACTTCATATTTGATATTTATTAAGAGCGTAGGAAAATGCTATTTATGTACTTAACGAACTTTTAGTATGAGAATACTCTATTACGGGCCCATTCAGTATCAATCTGGTTAGTTATATAATATAATTTTGTTGTAATAAGAGCGGTGTCAAACCAGTAAATTAAGACGCAAGGTCCATCATGTCCGAAATTTGTGACGCAATTTATATTTATTTTAAGAGAGTCAATAAAGTTTCAGGTTATATATTATAATAAGTATACTCCGTTTAATATAATAAGTGGTGGGGACACAAATGGGATTCAGAAGATTCGACTATCTCATTAGAGAGAGCCATATTTTTGTGCTATATTGATGATAGTTAGCGTTATATCGAGTTTGTGAACACACAAAGCTATTTTAAGCTTTGGTATAGACTGATCGGCCTTGCCCCATGAGGTCCCGGCTGAAGCGAAACTCCTACTGCCTGTTAGTAGAGATTCGACAGTAAGCATACCCTGTAAAGGACGGAGACTTGGAAGATCGCTACTATGTATTAAGATAGGTTACCCAGCTAACTGTCCGCAATCGTGTGACGGTACAGCTATACCTTTTTATGTAGAAAGAGTCAAAGTTAAAGCGGTCAATATCGTAGTCATTTAAAAAAAAGGGTTTAAATAATAAAGTAAAACTAGAATTTTTTTTGCCAATTTACATCGAGGAAGTATAAAGCATTAAAGTATCGGAACACGTTTATACCTTTTGTAACGACCGGCCTTTTCAGTAACTCTGGTAGTTATCAATTTATCGTGTGTAAGAGAGCGGGTCCGAATTTAAGAGGGTCCATATGTCCGCACATGTGTTACGATTTTTATTTTTAGAGTTTCAAAAGTAGGTCATTAGAAGGAAGGATGAGTTTCGCTTCCGGAGAATACGATTATGAAAAATTGGATTCTCCTGGGCCAGAAACTTTAGTCAGAGTTATAAAGAGCGAGCAAGTTATTAGTAAAACTATTAGGTACTTGGATTATATATATATTATTAATATCATTATATATATATATTATTTATATTATTAATATATATATAAATATATAAATATATATATAATTTTATATATATAATATATATATAATTATTATATAGTATAATATAGTATATTATATATATATATATAATAGTATATATATTATATTATATATATAAATTAAATCGTTACTATACGTATTCTCTAATATTGCACTAATAAGAAGCTACCAAAGGGTAACAGATAGGAACTGCTATGAGCGTGTTGTGGTTTAGGTTACTGAGCAATTCGTATGGATACATCTAGGTCCCAAAGTGGTAGTCGTTGCGCTGATTCATCAAATGTGATAACCGAATGTCATAGACGGTAATTATCTTTTTAGAGTGTAATGAGAGAGACCCTTAACAAGACTTGGACTTCATAGAGTTGGAGGCCTGAAAAACTACGTTAAGAAATAAACCTGTATAGCATAAGAAATAGTATTGAGTTAATGAGATTATTATATTATATGTGCCTAATATGATTAAAAGATAGTCAATCGTATGTATATCAATCGTGTAACTTTACTTGCCCTTAATTAGACGAGACCTCATGAATGACTCTGTAATGTGATAATCTAAATTGCTAATATTGAGTTCAAAGAACTACAGTCCTGTTGCGATCATTTGAAGCGAGGATCCGAGTGTGGTCCATAGTAGTTTATCCAGTGGTTAACTGTATAATTGATTAGGTGACGATGTTCTTCTTAGTAGATACTCCTGATAATAAGCTGTATGAAGTATTATGAATTTCCGATAATAAAATAAGGTAAGTCCAAATGAAAGCGATTTTTTATTTGATGTTATTTACCAATTCTATAGTGCTAAAGGGTACTAAACGTATATGTAATAACTTCCGTTGATAACTCTTCTAATGAGGCCTCTAACGTAATCATTTGAACTGGTTATACTTAACCTTCGTTGGCGAAAAACACAGGTCACATTGCTGTAGAGCACTCGGGATTCCTTACATGGTCACTATGATCAGAGTTTGATGATATATTACAGAATATTTTTGGTTTTAGGGGAAGACATTCGTGCAATAGGTATGTGAACTTTATTTCAGTATATATAACAACTAGTCAAAGTATGGATATGAAAAGAGTTAATATTATAAGTTGTCCATATACTAGGATGAATAATTTTATATGTAGATTATATGGTGGCAATCATATGTGGGTATATAACTCGTTTAGTATACTATATCTAATTAAAGGAATCGAAGCCTAATCTATTAAAGTGTAACTCGGGTTATTATGTAAACATATTCATAATGTAAAGTAACGAGGAGTTCCCACATATATTTAAAATAGAAGGTGAATCCTAACATTGGTTCCGATATGGTTATATGACGTATTTTTTTTAGTAGACCATTAAATAGTAGTAGTTTTTTCATTTTTAAATAATTGGTTTACAATTAAAGGAATTGATTGATGTATTTATTACTTACATAGATTATGTATATGATTAGGTACACAGTAATGTAATTAAAATCTCATAAAGTAATTTTATTATGTATAATGACGGGCCTTAGTAAACACTGGTTAAATGAATTTATACCATAAAGGATTGGAATAGAGCGGGATCCTATATTATAAAGTGGTCACATAATCTACGAGATAGTGACGACGATTTTTCTTATGTAGAGACCTATAAATAAATGATAAAGGTATAATCGTTATTAAAAAATGGGCCAAAATTAAAGCATACGTTGCTGGAGGATATTTTTTATGCCAATTTAGTATATTAAAGTAGCATAAAAGTTATATTATAAACTCCGTTAGTATAACTTTTTAATTGACGGCCTATCAGTAAAACTACTATTACTTACTTAATATTGGTAACTAAACTTACGTTGCATAAACGAAGCTAAAGTCACCCAATTAAAATGGCTGGGTCCACTATGTCCGAATGTCTGACTATATTTTTAATAATTATTAAAGACTACAAATAGTAAGGATAATTATTAATTACAATATGTATCAAAATATTAATTAGAGGAAATCAATTTGTTAACTCAATAAAGTCGAAATAAAGGATTAATTAACTCGTGTAACTTTCTAATGAACGGCCTTCTATAAGTCAACCTTCTTAGTGTTATAATAACTGCTATATTATTGGCAACGAAAGTAAGCGGCGTCCTAAACGAATGTGTAATGATTTTTTTTAAGAGACCAACAAAGTAAAGGTCGTTAACTGGGTCCAAAATATATTGATAAATAAAGGTAACATTGTATTTTTTCTACTCATATATTGTAATTAAAGTAGCAAAAGTTGTTAACTCAAGTACTTTGTAATGACGGCCCTCTAATAGTAACTCTGGTTATATAATTATTACAGTATTGTTATAATAATAGAAGCGGGTAACTCCTAAGATTATTAAGAGGTTCACAATATATATATATTATATTTATATATTATATAATATATATACGTTGTATTCCTATTAATAATATATTATATGTATCCGAGAAATAATGTAGACGATGGTTTCTTTTAGAGAGTCAAAGTAGGTATATCGTTTTAGTCTTTTAGAATTAACAACTCACTCATTTCCACTATGTCTCTTCCGTCTACAATTTTCAAATGAATAAAGCAGCAAAAGTTTAAGGAGACAGTCGGTTAATTATTTACACTTTGTAACAGACACGGCCCTCTTCAAGTTATAATACATCAATGGGATTTTATATTTTCGTTATGTATCAAGATAACGGATTTCCAATTTATAAGTAAGGGTTCCATAATAATTCATGTATATGTGATAATACTGATATTTTATTAAATTTTATAGAGCTTAGTAATTTTGCTCTGTAAATTAAATAAATGAAGTATTTTGTGAAATAAAATAAAATTGAAATCATTTATTCGATCCCTATATTGAAATCAAAGTAGCAAATAGTTGTATCGATTATACTTTTTTAACTTTCTTTATATTATATAAATGAACGCCTCAGTTAAACATTCTGGTTATATACATTATATATCGTTAATAAAACCATAGAAGGTACCTCATTACCATTTAGGTATTATGGGTTCATTAAGTCCGAAAATGAATCTCTGACACGTTATTCTTTTTATGTTAGTACGACCTCTAATCATAATTTAGAGTATTAGTTAAAATATCTAGATCTCCAAACTAAAGGGTTATAAATTACTTTGGTGTCCAATATGATTAAAGTAGTCAAATGTTTGTAAAAACTCGTGTAACTTTACTCTCAATGAGCGGCCATCCAGTGTAACTCTGGGTTGTAACTGTTATCGCTGCTATATAAAGATAAATGGATATCTAAATTAAGAGGGTCACATATAACATGTTCCCGTATGGGACTCTCGATTGAGTTGATACAATGTAGTGTGTACCTTTTTGTAGGACGCCAGTAAACACCTAGGCAAATACCTGTTTAGGGTATACGCCTATATATCGTTCATTAAAAATGCGGTCCAATGTAAAAGTGTCAATTGACAATTATTTCTTTTCCAAGATTCATATTCTATTTAAAGTGTAGTCCAAAGTTAGAAACTTTACGTATTATAGTAAACTTGAATCTTATGATACACTGGTATCGACGAGCGCCGTCAGTTGAACTACTGGTTTAATTCATTTCGTTATGAGTTAATAGAACGTGGTGTACTCATTTAATGAGGGTCCATATGTCCGTATGTCTGATCGAATTTTTTTTTAGGGTAAGATCCCAAATGAATTACAGGTCACGTTAAAATGGGTCCAATATGTATCTGGATT
Organism: Trachelipus rathkii; assembly: GCA_015478945.1. NCBI lineage: Eukaryota > Metazoa > Arthropoda > Malacostraca > Isopoda > Trachelipodidae > Trachelipus > Trachelipus rathkii. The sequence goes on from JABUQX010039292.1 coordinate 10,348, forward strand.
TGATTTTATTTAATCCCATATTGTGATATTAAAGTAGCAATATGTTGTATATACTAGCAAAATAAATCTTGGAAATGTACGGGTGCACTTAGTAACGTCTGGTTATAGAGTTTATCGTTTGTAAGAGAGCGCTCAGGACTTATATAATTTAAAAAGGTTTGCTCACAATAGCGAATCGTGTGGGACGATTTATTTTTCATATTCCCAGAGATCCATTTACAAGTAGGGGCTCGGGTAAAACAGGGTCCAACCTGAATTTAGCAGATATTTATTTTCTGTGCACACATACCCTGGAAGGATTCAGGAAGATAGGCGGAAAGATTATCTAAACTCGTGTATAGTCATTTGGAGTAAGGAAGTAGAGAGCCGGGGTCAGATTATATCTCCTAAGTTTGTAAGAGTGGCTTATCGGTGGTTTTGTTACATGAAAATAGAAAAAGGAGAGAAAGTCGAAGGCAGGGTGTCAGGAAAAAAAGAAAATGGTATTCAATATTTAGTCCTCCGAAGAGGTGGTGGAAAATTGTACGACATTAAGTTAAAATTGTTTGAACATATATTGACCCAGGAGGAGGATGACCACGAAACAGTAAGTATGCTAGCTACATTCAGGGAAAAAGAGAATGGGTTTTGAACCACACCCTCTCTACTCTACCAGAAAAACAAATACCAAAAAAAGCCCTCTGGGACTAAGGCAATTTTTCCTCGCCAAAAGCAACATAGACTTTGATATAATAACGATTGTAATATAAATGTAGTAAGAAACAAAAATAAGCCTTTTTGACAGCCACCTTTTATCAAAAGTGCAGAACGTACATACAAAACTATCATAGAGTTCTGGAAGACACCCTTTATTGGTTATCAAGATGGAATAGAAACAAGCACTGTATAGGCAATCCCGTCTACTACTGAAGTTTCATAACGGGATAGTACATGCTAAAGCATCATTCATGAATTTTTTCTCCGGAAGTTTTATGTAATATGTAGCTTGGGAGTAAATATACGCAGATATGTGTTTAAAGAGGAGGTGTGATGTTGCCGATAAACCAAATCACGACTTCCAATTTATCGTGTATGTCTTCGTAAAATTGGTCGTTGTCAAATTTAACTCGGAGGAACAATGTTTAATTTAAGGACTTCTATTTTAATTCGATACTTTAGGAATTGCGTTTTTATTGAACTATATTTAAAAAAGATGGCATTTGATAAAGTTGATGCACACTCCAAGTGGCCTGCGTCCTTGCGTTCAAACCGTCTCAAGAAGTCATATGAGGTATAAGTTGCTATTGGAACAGAGAATAAAATCAAGTCCAAAGAGGTTTCAAGCGAGCCGTAAAAAAATAGAATGTTTCAATGAACTTAATAAAAAGTCGGTGTAGTACCTAAATACTTGAAATTCTTTTGCGACATCTGATTTGTAATTATTCAATTGGCCTCGCATATGATTGACAAATAAGAGTGCTCGTTTAGCAACTTATCAAGTCTGTGCTGATTCTGTAACTTAACCTTCGAAGAAGTTTCAAAATTTCCAGTTCAAGCGAGTGGGCACATACATCATCAAGTTTATGGCAAAAGCAACTGTCAAATATCCCTTTTTATCTGAGGGATCCTTGCATCGTAAACTTTCTTTTCCAGCATTTAATCTTATAGTTATAGATGTGTTGTTATTGTAATATTAAAGCAAGTACACAGTTTCTCTTTGCACAACTCACGCCGAATCATGATCATCTGTTTTTTTTCAAAAAATTAATACGTTTTTTCAGAGGAAATTAAAACGTAAAGAGATTGGCGGAGATCGTCGCCACCGCAGATACTAAGTTATATACAACACTGAACAGAAGATGTTAAAACTTTTTATATCGTGTAAGAAGCTCACTTCATATAGTATTTTTTAGTAGTTGAACGTGAGTAGGATTATATCCACAAAAGAAAAAATGTTAAACGAAATATATACGAGAGTAAGTATGCAATTTAAAGCTGATGCACCTTACTTATGCGAGAGTTTGCCTTATTATATTATTGCTGGAATTGAATAGTGGAGTGATGTAATATCTTTTGAGAGATCTGTGATAATTTATTTGATTTCGTTATTCCCAAACATTTCTAAAAAATGTTTTTTTTATTGTAAAATAATGATTCAAAATTCTATTCTATTCGATATAATTTCCTTTATGATGTTAAACAAAGTGTTGTGAAATATTATAAAGTTGAATCAAGTATCTATAATGCATTGTGTGGTTCAGCACTTCATTTAAAACTAAAGTTGCTAACGATGAACGCCGAAAAGAAGGGATTATGTTAAAGTTCTCTAAGGAGTTTTCTAGATGATAATTATAACTCATAATAAATGTGAGAGTCAAGAAAAATTTTACATAATTATCAATTTGGTGTGTCTAAGCTCTTACATTACCTATTTATGTATACACTTTTATCCACTAGATTAGAAATGAAAAGCAACTTAATGGTGCTTTCAATTCTATTTATTTGAATTTTAAATCAGTTATTGTGATATTATAAAACTATTTTCTTTTTAAGATTACATATGTTATATTATTGTTAATTGATTTCAAGAATTTAACTATCCAAATTTCACATTGAAATAATATTCTCGTAATTATTTACCATTTATCTAAATATTTTCATTAAGTTATTTTCTTATCTAAAACTATTTTATTATTTAGATATAATAAATTAAATATAATTTTATCTTACATTTTCAACTAGAGTTTTATTTTTTCAAATATTTACTTTCTATTTAGTTACATACTTAATATTAAAATGTTTATTAAAAATATAATTTGGAAATTATTTATTATTTAATTAATTGATAGCATCGAAAGTTAACTATTTAGGATGGTTGAAAGACATAATAAAAATTATGGTTGAAAAACTATAGGTGTCCAAGTCTAATAATATTAAATTAAATATATATATTATTAATATTTATTTAAAATACTATATATAGTATTATATAATATAATAATATAGTAATATAATATTATAGTAATTATATAATCATATTATATTTATTATATTATTTATGTTAGGTTATATATATTACTTATATTATATATATAAATTTCATATTATATTAATATTATTGTAATTTTGTAATTGAAAATAGTAGTTATTCTTTTGAAACAGTTATAGTGTTTCTTTTATTGTTGTATATATTCTCCTAGTTTATTTATATTTTCCAATGCTGTAGTCATTAAAACCTCTCTTTATATGGAAATAAAAGTATGGTAATATATGACCTATATATATTAATTATTTATAACTTATTATTAATTTATATATATATATTATTATAATATATATTATATATTTTATTATAAATAATTCACATATAATATAATATTATATAAATTTATAATTACATGTATATTTATAATATATAATATATAATATAGTTATATTATTTGCAAAAAATATATATATTGATACTATATAATCTTTTTTTTAAATATAAGATATATTATTGTTTTAAAAATTATACATTATATTAAAATAAGAGGAATAACGCCTCGTTTCCAAGATACAATATGATGAAACTTATGTGGTACATATCTGATATATACCTTTCCATTGCCCCGTCACATGTCCACATCTCAACTCCTAAGAATATACGTAAAGATAAGATTCATCCTAACCTTGAATAAGACCTGTATCTATACGCTTTCATTAATCATATTACATATTATATTCTAAAGTTTATATCATAATAATTCTGTGTTATAATATATTCCAAAAAATATATTTACCATATTTGAGAAGGTTCCGATATCATCTTTTTGTGTTTTAAATAATATATAATAACGGGTTAAATATCTATTAAAGCATGCCATTGCGTCTCTATATAAGAAATGTAACCTCTAATCGTGGTATCTTATTAAATATTTACTCTCCATCAATCTTCTAGAGAAACAGGAATAAATACATAACAGAACGGGCGTTCCCTCGCTAAGTATTCCAAATAAGATGTCCGAAATAGAATATCATGGAGATTCATCCTAAGCTTGAGAAACAGTCCTTACAACCAAAATACCCACATAGATAAAGATTTTGCTGATATCATATTCTAAAAATTACGATCTATCCATCATGTAGTTTCATTCCTCCTCGCACTTCTTGATTTCAGGGTATTTTATATAATAGAATAATATATATGTTCGTGGTTTACCCCTACTTATCACATCCCTATAGTGATTGTCGAGTGGCAGGTCAGACCTCTTGTACCTAAAAATGGGATAGCACATAACAGAATTTTTCTCTGCAAAAGTAGTTGTTCGATGGATGCATAAAAACAGTAAATTGCAAAGAACAATGAACCTTCACCAGATTCTTAGAAATATGACCAAATGTGTTCCCATAAATAATAAATTACGGCAACTTAATATATAGGGCCTGATGAGAACGCCACATCCAATAGTTGAAAGACCACTCCATCAGACACAGTTTTCGGGGTTTTTAATATAAATAATAGCAATGGTGGCGATCATTATAATAAAGAAAATCCCTATTTGTTTTTTTACCCAGTCGCGGAAGGCTTCTGAGTAGACCGTTTTATCGGCCACCCATTGTTAATCTTTTGAACCAATCAGACAATTTGCCTAGAAATCCACACACTAAATGATATAAGACGGTCCCTATTAAAGAGAAATAATGCACGACTCTGGTCGACTCACTCCGCTCCAATTTCAGATAATATCGTCACACCATTTGATACGACACTTTATTCCACACGGTGCTCATGTTGTGATAATAGGTCTCGAAATAAGAAATTTGGCCTATAGTGGTCTCCAGAACCTATATGGCATTTGGAAATTTTCTTCTTGTGGGTGTCACCTGAAACATTTGGTTTTATAATGCAAGCAAACTGTTTGAAAACAAAATAAGCAGCTATCTTTTATTTACTCACAATTCGGTCTGTGACACATATCATTCTACACACGGTTATATTAATCTGAACGTGTCCAAGCCAACTAAATTGCCCACGTCGCCAGAAAGGAGGCCTGTTATTCCACCAGCTGAGGTGTCGGTGCACATTACTTTTCAATTTCTATATATCACATCGTACTTGTGGCACCTCAAGACATGCTCTTTACATATGTATCTGTTAGGAAAAAAAGATTGCAGTAATGGTCTAATGTATGTTTATTTATAAATTAAGGATAAGATTGACATGAATTGTTAATACTTACCGTTTCGCAAAATTTCAAGTCTTACTGTGTTAATGTGTATGACAGTGTACGTAATCGATTTCTAAATTTATGTCTTATATACCTTGCTGTATCAATCAGGAACAAGAGGCCGATTCGCGAGGTTGTATATGTTGATATATTTGGACTAATACCAAACATATTAGTCTTATGAGTTATTATCCAAAGTAAAATCATAAAACTAGAGAATTTTCATTCCGGCAAAAAATAGTTCAATGGTGATAACACTCACCCTGTTAAACTATACCACTCAGTTATAATATATATATAATAAATAATTAAGCATCTAAAATAACATATATATATATATATATATATATATTATATATATAATATATATAACAGTATATATTATGTATTATTATATATAATATATATATATAATATATATTAAATAATAATATATATATATATATCTATATTAAGTGGGTGACCCCAGTAGATTAAGGGGGAGAAAATCATTCCCCGAAACTTTGGTCAACCCGCGATACCCCACAAAAATGATCCAGTCTTGTGCAGCTTTTTTTCCCGATAAGGGCCAAAGTTAACGCACGATTGGAGCATGTTACACCCGTGTCCGCTGGGCGGTCAAAAAGTTTTCAAAAACTCGATTTTTTGGCTGGTAGCTCCTTTCGGGCCGTTATCTCTGAAACATTCATTATTTCTTTATTGATTTAATTCCTTCAAAAACGTGACTAATGGAACCTTTATTAACGAACTTATGATATGGGAATTATTTAATATTTTCAAAACTGTACAAATGTGAATGCATGAATAAAAAATTTGTTTTTACATATTATCAATGTATTTTAATAAGAAAAGAGAACGACATTGCATCGTTTTTGCATTCCTTTCAACGAAAGGATAAAATAATGAATAATCAATTCTAAAGGTCGTCAGCATTATATTGAAAATCAGGAAAAAAAATAGAATATATTATAGAAACAAATATTTGTTTCCTCAAATATTTTTTAATAAAGTCTCTATTAATTTCACTCCTCGTCCTGCCAATCAATTTAACGACCCTTTAGTTGCACTGTCACAATCTCACAATCCTTCTTAAATATGTTTATCTGTTCAGGTGCAGCCAGCTTATGGTATCCTCTGAGATAATCTGCGTTAACTGGAAACGCTCAAAGAATTCATGGTCCCTTGATAAAAAACAAGATAACCTGGCATTAACAGTTCTTCCAACTGGGTGTCATTCCGGAAATTTGGGGTACAATTCTTTGAATTTTTGTCTCGGCCTCGTTGTCAATTTAGGACTTTGTTCGCCATTTCCGAATTTTTCTTCTTTGAATTGAGATATTTCTCGCCAAATAAGGGAGACATTTCTCATCAACAAATGGTTTGAAGAATATAAAAGTTCTCTCAGAGATATCTTGTCAATCTCCTGATAGTCCCACAAACTTTCGCAAGAGGTCAGAGTCTTGCTTGGGAGCCAAGTGTGCTTTGTGGGCATGAAACCAAGCCTTTGCCAATACACTCTAAGCGAGAAAAATCAAACAAGCTTCTAGAAGCCCGTTGTTCTCTCATGACAGTTTTGAATTGTCCGCGAATAGAAATATCCTCCAAACAAAAGATGGGCCTCTGCCCATTCCACCTGGCAATGACGATGGGCACCCAGAGACGATTACAAAGGAGCTCCTACAATTGGTATTGGTGTTGTAGGAGCAATGAATGGAACGAAAGTGGATTTTAAATCTCCAGGTGCCATCATCATGCCAGGTGGATGGGCAAGGCCATCTTTTGTTTGAGGATATTTCTATTCCGCGGCCCAATTCAAACTGTCCATGAAGAACAAACGGGCTCAGAAGCCTGTGTTGTAAACTTTTTCTCGTTAGCAGGTATTGCAAATGCTTGGTCCTCAATGCCACACATAGCACAACTTGGCTCTAATCAAGTCTCTGACTTCTTGCAAAGTTTGTTGGAAACTATCAGCGAGAGTTGACAAAAGGATACTCTCGTGACGAGAACTCTGGATGAAATACTCAAACTTTTGTGGCTATTTCAAATGGCAGAATGAACCGCTCCGTGGTTCAATTCTGATCCTCAATTTCATAAGAAGACAAATCGGGAAATCGGCGAACAAAGTTCCTAATGACAGCCGAGGCCGCGACAGAAAATAAAAAAATTTCGATAAATATTTTGACATGGTCAATGCTATTTTATATGGTTAAGGTGCAATTGGACCATGTATTATTCGCTCCAGAAAAAAAACAGAATTTAAAAAGAAAACCAATCAGCTTTATCAACCTGAAAGAAACAATTTTTAAAGGAAGATTGGAGATGTAGAAAAAATGATAGTGGCAGAAACGAGGAGTAAATTAATTAGGAGAACTTTAATAACAAAAAAGGAGGAGCAGAAACAATATGTTTACAGGTAGTACACAAATTTCCCGAAAGCTGTATCCTGATGTTTCAAAAATCACTGAGCCAAACCTCTAGAGCAATACAGAGTTATTCATTACTTATTACTCCTCTATCTTAAGGAATGCAGAATGTCATCTCTCTTTTCTTTTAATACATTGAAAATTGTAAAAACAAAAACCATTCTGTCATTATTATTTCATGATAATTACATTCATAAACTTTGAAAAATATTAAATAATTCCCATATCATAAGTTCGTTAATAAAGGATAGTCACGTTTTTGAGACATAAATCAAAATAATGAGATCGTTTCAGGAGATACGGCCAACGTACCATGTATCTCTAGCCAGCCAAAAAATGCGCGCAGATGTTTGCAGAGGAAGCCTTTGAAACCTGCCCAGCGACACGGGTTAACATGTCTTACAATCGTGCTTAAATTGGCTATCGAAAAATCTGCAAAGACTGATGATCATTTTGTGGGGTTCCTGTTGACAAAAATTCGGGAAAGAATTTTCTCCCCCTATCACTGCGGTCATACCCTAATATATTATATATATATATATATATATATATATATATAATATAATATATTATATATATAGATATATATATAATTATATATATATTATATATAAATATATATATATATTTATATATATATATATATTATATATATATATTATATGATATATATATTATAATACAGGTGAAACTATTAAATATTGCCGAAAAATTCAGTATGACATTACTTGCGTAACATATAAGATAATATGTGTCAATAAACATTTCACCGAAAAACGCCTCGTTTCCAAGATACAAGGTGATGAACCTATTTAAACATTAATGCTTACAATAAACAGTAAACTTAATTTGGAAGAAAAAAAAATTAAAATTCATCAATTTATTTAATTATCACTAGATAATAACATACCATTTATCTGCAGCTTGAAAGAAAAATCAACAACAGAAATAGTACGAGCAAGGTGCACTAAGTTTATAAATCAAATGTTGAAAATGAGCACCCCAGCGACAATACAGGCCTCTATTCTCTTCGACGCATTGATTGGCTGACACGTTCAAATAATACCGTGTATGTGCCGAGTTGTATTCAAAGATGCGATTATGCGAAGCCTTTAATTTTTCTGTAACTTTCAATGGCTTGCTGTATAAACCAAATGTTGCAGAGTGACCCCACAAGAAGAAATCCAATGCATTTAGGCTGGAGACCACGGAGACCCTGTTACTTCTGTACCTCCTCGACCTATCCAACGCCGTGGATATAAAGTGTTCAAATAGTTACGAGGCAACTTAACTGAAATGAGCTGGAGCGCCGTCGTCCATGAAATACATTTTCGATCTTAATTGTATGGGACGTCCTTCCAGTAGTGTAGGGCAGTCATGTTCAAGAACGGGCGATGAGCGCCTGTGGTGGGTGTGGTTGGCCGATCAACTTCGAATGCTGCAAGACCGGCTGCCACCATTTCCGACCTATACAGCCGGCGATGATCGCAGATGATCGAGGCACTGAATTATTGATGCGGGTTCTCATCAGCCCCGTTGACGAGCTGTTTTGGAAGTTTCCGTGTATAGCGGTCTCTGGAAAAATTTGGCTACATCGGTGAACAAATTTCTGCTAAATTGGTGGAGATTGTCTGCAATTTTCTGTTGTCTCCATCGACACAAAGCTACTTTTGCAGAAAAATCTGTTGGTAAACAGAGTGCCTGCACTCGTTTGGATGTGAATAAGGGTAAACCGAACGCTCATTGAGCTTTTCAATACCCTGAAAACGAGTCGAACTAGAAACTTTAGCCATTCGTAGTGTTTGCCGCAGGCAATCTTTCTGGGATATTCTGTTGTAAGGACTCGGGCGTGTTCCTCTAAGTTCTGGAGGAACCTGTTCTTCGACTCTCGAGTTTTGATACCTGGTTGTGCGAGGTCGCCCGTTTCTGTTGTAAGGATTTTATTAAAACTTCTGTTTCTCAAGACGCTTTGATGAGGAGACGTGCATAACACCATAGATATGGATGCGGGATGAAGCTCACGTGATTAGATACGTTGCTC
>JABUQX010039292.1:30000-36687 GCA_015478945.1 Trachelipus rathkii
TATTATTACTCTTAATCTTCGAGACTTCTCGGGTTAATCTTCGAGAAGCTCCGGAAACGAGCTAAATAATTCTACATCTTTCTTTAGGTAAAAAAAACTAGATTGTTATAAACCTTTTTATATGTTATCAAAGTTACAATCCTCTTCGAATAGTCATTCAAGTCAGCAGGCCTACGGAGTCCTAAAGACTAACTTCCTCCGTTACGGAGATAGCCTAACCTGCTCCGTATTACCCCTGATGGTGTCAGGTGGTTGCTGTGCTTACTAGACATTCGAACCACTATTTTTGAACATCACAAACCTAACATCTACGTAATTTTCCATAAATTGACCTTCGTAATCTTCAATTCTTCGAACTTCATATCTCCAAGAAAGAGCGGAGAGAGGTACCTCACCGTCGGGTACACTTGTTGATCCCAGCGTACTTCCTCTCCGCCACATAAATAAATTAAGTGGCGCCCGAACAGGGACTCTGTTGAGTTCCTGCGCTTGCGTGCACTAGGATTGTGACTCTCGCTCACATCGTCATATTTATTTTTGAAAAATCATCGATTCTCTTCAGTTCTTTTCAAAGAAATCTTCTTCTTTTGTACTTATATTGGACAGATCGAGAGTTAGTTAGTAATAACCCTCCAATACTTTGAAATTCTTTCTTTTGAAACTTACAAAAGAAAATGTCAGAAAAACCTCAACCAAAAGACTTGGATACGAGCATAAATGCTGATAGCCAAGAAGCTGTGGACTTCGATCCCTCTCTTGCAGCTGTCGCATTAGATCCACGTGTAGAACAACGTCTCCGTGATGATCGTAATAAAAATAATGTAGGAATGAATGTAGGAATGAATGTGGAAAATAAAGACAGGGTAGCTGTTGCCAACTCTGACATACCCTTAGTTACCAACTCTGACTTATCTTTAGCTCCCAACTCTGACAAACCTTTCACTGAGCCTGAGATGAGTACCTTATTAACTAAACTCCATAAACAGGTGTTAAGTGAAAGGCAATTGGCTCAAGTAAACGATACAGTCGGTAAGGTTGAACACAGAACGTTCCATGATCAAGGTCAAGGTATTCCACCTAACTTCGATTCCCATCATGTGCATATGCCTAAAAATACTACTTCTTTCTATGATCGTGAGTATAAACCTTCCTTAGTTTCCCAATCTCAACCACGATCAAAACCTTTTCTACATAATCCACCCAGTTATGTAGAAAATCCTAGAAATCAAATTCTTTCTAATCCTAATCTTCATCCTAATCCTAACCTTATTCCTAATCCTAACCTTATTCCTAATCCTAATCTTATTCCTAATCCTAATCTTATGCCTACTCATAATTTTCTTCCTAAACCTCAACTTCTTCCTAATCCCAATCTTCGTCATGATTCTATAACCCCAGTAAATTACTTCACCCAACCTAAGTCTCTCTTTAGAACTCCCGATATGGGCAGAGACAATAGAGATTCTCTATCCCCTATCAATAGAGGAGAGGCTGACTTTTCTGGAAAGTATAATAAATTACTACAGCCTCAACGAGAACAAATTCCCTTAAATCAATATCCGGAACACCAGATGTTTTCGACTGATTCTCGGTCGCATTCTGGTTGTATTCCACAAGGATATTCCCAACGACTGCCTATGCGTCGTATTCCTGACGACGATGAACCTTCCATGTATTCAGGACCACACATGAAAAAGAGACTTGATATGCTGGAGGAAGCCATTGTGCTTCTTACTCAGTTACTCAAGAACTCTCAGAAGCTTAAGGTTGTGGATCCTGGTAAGTTTAAATATGAATCGGAACAAGATCTCTTAGTCTACCTGGCTGATTTTGAGGCTTATTGTAGTTTACACTACCCTAATGCCCATCACCAATGGTTAAGACTGCTTGGTCGACAGCTAGAAGGAAAATTTTTGAATATATACCGAGAAATCATCAAAGAAAGATAACCGTGAATACTTCTCTGTACGGGATAATCTTGTGTGTTGGTATCGTGATGAGGAACGAAAGAAAAAAGAATACAGAATACAGAAGTATCATGCCGCTCACCGATACCCTAATGAGAGCATCAAAATGTTTGCACTTCGGTTAGAGCGCCTAGCTAGTCAGGCATATCCTGGATACGATATGAGAGATCATGATTCCCTTAGAATAGCTTTTCTCTGTAGTTTACCTCCATATATTGAAACATTCGTCCGTCAATATATTAAAATGATGGAGTTGGACGGGTATAGTAGAGCTTCCTGGGAAAATATAGTGAATTTTGCGGACTCCTTAGATAGCGAGAACATCTGCTTTCCCTAATTCAATGTCCCAAACAAATCCACTTGAGGTCGGCCCATCAACTTATTCCCGAGCTGACCAGGAGGTGGACTTAAACGAATCTGTTGAGTCAGTAATTCAGATCAATGCTGCACTCCCTGGATGGACTGATGTGTTGCGTAAGAAGGTTGAACAGCGTAAACCTAAGTCTTCAATTAACCGTAACCATCGCTCTTCCAATCTTGGCCAACGTAGTCCTCCGGAAAGAAATAATAGCAGTCGTATTGTCTACAACACTGTTCGGAATTCACCACCAAGTAATGACCGTTCCAGAGCTCAGAATAATCGTAACGCAAATCGAAAGGGTCGTTCAGGATTCTGAGGATCGAAGGAATCTCCTCTGTGATTACTGTGAGAAGAGAGGACACGAAATGCAGGATTGCTATAAGTACCTTGGAGTCTGTAGCTACTGCAAGAAAACTGGCCATTTAAATAGGAATACCAAGCTAGAATCCCTCCATCATCTCGCGTAAATAAACCGAAAATAGTATGGTTCCGTTTTTGTAAGAGGTCCCCAGCTGGAATGAACCAGTGCTCTCAACGCACCCCTCCACGATCCAGTGATCCCGAACGAACTCCTCCTAGAGAATACCTTCAAGGTGCGGTAAAGAAAGTTTATTCGCGATCATATTCCCCTGAAGCCCAGAAAAATTCGACTAAACCAACTGAGAAGCCGCTTCCCCAACGCCTATTTCTGGACCCGTGTGAAACCTGTAATGTGTCCCATTATGAAGGTCGTTGCAAAGGAGGGTTTGCTGAAACTCGTCCCGAAAGTCAGTTAAACGACTAGTCCCCACAGAGATGAGTCAATCTGTGGAAAAGGACCTTGATAATGACTCTGTAAAGAAACTGGATGATCCTCCTATTAACTTTTATGGGATACCTCCAGTGAGTAAATTCTCGCATAAACCTTATTCCTATGCTAGTGAAGACATGGTCGTTGCTATTAACTTGTGCCAGGCCGATATAGAACCTTTGATCGTCTGTGTCAAGTTGGATGATCAGGATGCTCCCATTTATGATTGCCTTGTAGATAGTGGGGCTGGAGTAAACTTGATAAGCTCCGAGATTATTCCTTTCCTAGGGAATTCAAAAGAGCTTTTGGCTTCCGAAGACATAGGAGTAAGGGCCATCAGTGGTTTTGGAAATAGAGAACGAATTCCTATTGTTCACTATGTAAATATAATCCTGAGGTTTAATATGGGTTTTGTAACTCATCCTTCAGCGTTTTTCATAGTTCCCCAGGAATACATGGTAGATAACCCATTGATACTTGGTACTTGTGCTCTTAGGGATAATCACTTATTACCTGATATGTCCCGAAAACAACTGATTCATCTTCAAGGGAAAAAATTGACTGTGGTGGCCGATGGCATATCAACTTGTACCCAGTCCAATTTAAAGTCCTCTACTATACAGGTGAAAAACGTGTCGGTAGTCAATACTAATATTAATGATACTGATGTTATCTACGATCAAAATAATGATCGTACTCTTCGATATTTATTGAAGGGATTTAAGAAAAATGATAACAATATAAATTGGCAACAAGTTCCTAAACCCTACAAAAGTCATTCTAAACAAATGGTCTTGGAAAATGACATCTTGTATTACAGAACTACGTCCGGGAATCTGTTATATGCGATTTCTTTGGACTTACTAATGCACATAGTTCTGGGACTCCATGTATCCTGTGCCCATATAGGTCGGAACAAGCTGCTTCAGTTGGTATACAAGCATTTCTGGCATCCTAGGGTCAATCAGGTAATTTCCGATGTAGTGCGGTGCTGCCCTGTTTGCCAGATGCAGAAAAACTTTTCTTCCAATATAACTCCACCCATGTTGAAAATCTTGGCCAACTATCCCTTCGATTTATGTGCCATGGATTTGATTCAATTCCCAAAAACTTTTAAGGGAAATAAATACTGCATGATATTTATTGATCATTATTCTAAATGGGTGTCTGTAGTTCCCATTGCCGACAAGTCCAGCTTGACCGTATCTAGGAAACTGGAGCACCAAGTTCTCCCTTTCCTTCCTAAAGTTCCAAATCGTATATTAACCGATAATGGAACTGAATTTACTTCCCAGATATTCCAACAAGTGTTACAAAAACACAACATTAAACATGTGAGAATATCTCCACTTCATCCCTCGAGTAACGGTGTCTCCGAGCGACTTAATCGAAGTTTAATTCAACTACTGAAATGTTTAGTTCTGGAGCAACCCGCAACTTGGGATGAAGAATTGTCTTCCTCTACTTTAATTTATAATAATACTTATCATAGTGCATTGGACATGTCACCTTCTGATTATTTACTACAAAAAGCTCATGCTCCAGTGCACACTTTTCCCCAATATTGGAAAGAGGGCAGTGTCAATTTTAAGGGGACGTTGCGCGTAGCAACACTAATGTAATTTGTTTGGGATAAATTATACACCATTCGAAAGAGGAAAGATTTCTCTACAATATTTGTTTCGATGACACATGCAAAAAAGTGTTTAGATTTTGTGTAATTTCTTCCCAAATATCATGAATCAGCATTTTGATCAGCAATTTTTAACAGTGAATTTCTGCTGAACTACAAAAGATTTTTGCAAGCGGATTTCACTAAAATACTTGCTATACACATATGATTTATGAAATAACTCACAATTAGCAGCAATATATAGATAAATTTTTTTTTTTTGATTTTTTGCTAAATCTCAATTTTTTTTTTTCTCCAAAAAATTTAAAAGTTATCCGAAACATAATGAAAGTTTTATATTTGCCTGAATCATACATCAAAATGTTGATCAATGTATACGAAATTGAAAACAAAAAAAGAAAAGTATAAAATAGTGTTGGATTTTTTGTTATACCCGAAATAGCTGCTCAATGTAAAAAAAATTTTTTTTAGTAAAATAATCAAGAAGTTGAACTGTGAGCAGCGGCAAAACCATTGGGTATACAACAAATTTATATAAATAAAAAAAGGTGTATCTCACCAATTTTTACAAGTTGTAAAAATTTAATTACAATCAGATGAGTAGTCAAAAAGTTATATGCCATCAATTATTTGAATTTTTCTTTTTTTTCTTTTTTTCCAACTAAAAAAAAGAAAAATTGCAATATTTTTTTTATTTTAAATCCGATTAATACGAAACTTTCAGAGCATGTATAATTGGAAAGGATAAACATATTGTGTTAAGATAAATTTTTTGTATACCAAATACTTTTGCCGCTGTTCATGGGAAAACTTATAAATTTTAAAAAGTTTTCCCGTGAGTAGCAGCAAAACCATTAGGCGTACAGAAAATTTATCTAAATAAAATATGTGTATATCGTCGAGTTATAAAGGCCATAAAAGTTTCATTCCTATCAGATGAATAATAAAAATGTTGCAAGACACCAATCATTAAAAAAAAAATTTTGGCAACTCAAAAATGAAAAACCAGGAAAACGTAATTAGTTTTTATACGATCAGTTTGAAATTTTCAGAGCATATATAATTGGGGAAGGTAGACATTTTTTGTTTAGAGAAAATTTTTGTATGCCCAACAGATTTGTCGCTGCTCATGGGAACATTTCAAAGTTTTCAAAAGTTTTCTCACGATCAGCGGCAAAACTGTTGGGCATACCGAAAATTAATCTAAATAAAATATTTATATCTCGTAGAGGTAAATAAGTTGTGAAAGTTTCATTGCAATCGAATAAATATTAAAAAAGTTACACCCCACCAGTTCTGAATTTTTTTTTTTTTTTTTTTTTTTTTTGCTCCAAAAAAAAATTCATGATAATTTTTTTTTTTTTTTTTTTATTTAAAAAAATTTTATATTATACAGCTTTTAAACCTTACTAGGGCATGGTCAATATTTTTGTTTTAGATAAATGTTTTGGTAAACTCAAGGGGTTTGCCGCTGCATATGGGGAAACTTTTGAAAATTTGAAAATTTTCCCATGCACAGAAGCAAATCCGTTCTCCATACAAAAAATTTATTTAAACAAAAAATGTGTATCTTCCCAAACTATACTTGCTCCGAAAGTTTCGTGCCGATCGCATGAATAATAAAAAGGTTATCGTGATTTTTCATTCATGACTTGCCAAAATTGAACACCCCCCCGTATCCCCCTATACATTGTGAATAAAATATTTTTTGCCTATTGAAAATAACCACACCATTGGAAAGAGCATTCAATTCTACACTAGAAAGTGTTAAAACCTAAAAATCATGGAATTGATGATTACTACCTTCAAAAGTTAGGAAACCCTACGCGCAACGTCCCCTTAAACCTTTCAAGGTGGGTCAAAAAGTAGCTCGTAAAGTAATACGAACTGGGCCAAGTACTGCTCTTAAATTTCATAATAAGTGGGAAGTGCCATT
>JABUQX010039293.1:5000-15000 GCA_015478945.1 Trachelipus rathkii
ACAGAGGAAATAATAGGCTTTGTTTCGCGCAACACTCGACCACACATCATATTTTAATATATAATGAGACTATTTATTAAAAACATTACCATCTTGGTCAGTATCATTTACGTTTATGTTCATTCACCCTATATTATCTAATTATTTGGTTTTTAACTTAATGGTTGTTTAAAGTATTATTATTATTATTATTATTATTATTATTATTATTATTATTATTATTATTATTATTATTATTATTATTATTATTATTACTCCAATCATTATACTTCATGGCTATTATTATCTTTTATGTAAATTTTTAGTGCGACTCGAAAAACACACACACACACACACTAGTACACGCACACACCCACACATGACACTTATACACACATACACCTAACCTGTTCATTAAAATATACACTGTTTAAACATATCAAATAAGTTCTTTTGTATGAACATGGCATATAATTTATTAAAAACATTTTATGTTTTAATTAAACTCGTACGTCCATTTATATGCCTTATTAAATTATAACTATTTGTTATTTCAAAGTTAATTAAAAGTATAATAAATCATTATCTTTGAACAAAGAATTTATTATTATTAACTGTTAATACTTTGTTTATAAATTTTATAACTATCAAGTTTTTGAAATAATTTTACTAAGTACATAGAAATTTTGTAAAAACATATTTTACGTACCTTAAAGCAATAAGTCAAGAATGATGTAATAAAATCCGAGTTAGAGGAAGAGCCAATCAAGAATGACGTCATAAAATCTGAAAATCAAACGCTCATTGGGAAAAAGTCAAATGTTCTATGTACAAAAGTATGTTAATTCATTTTTGTTATTTCTTTACATTTATATACCTATGTTAGAAATTTGTGTCTATTGGAAAAGCAAGTATTAATTTTCTTTATTATTATTATTATTATTATTATTATTATTATTATTATTATTATTATTATTATTATTATTATTGCAACTGGAAATCTTCTTGTCTATTATCCCAATTATTTAAGTACTGACAATCCAACACAGAAAAACCACTACAACCACATCACTCATACAGATACGAGACTGAGTTCTTTCTGAAAAATGTGTTGAAATAACTACTTTAGGCCTAAATTTAGGATAAGCCTTTTTGTACCCCGGGTTGATTTAAGCCTAATACCAGGTCAAAAAGTAATTCCAGTATAGACAAGAATCGAGAATCAATATTATTATTATTTTTAAATATATTTCAAAGCGTATGCTGGATCGGTGAATCCTTCAAGCAATTAAGAAAGTATAACTTTCTTGTGAAGTGGACGGAGTAATCACTATCTCATGTGACCCATGCATTAGTTGATTAGGAATTGTTTTATCGCTTTTGGTTTAAGGTATGTAAAAAACCGTGAACATCTAATTACCACCTGTGATTGGATGAAAATTAACAGTTCTTTAAACTTATATTTGAGCAGGTGTGTTTCTATTTTTCTTTTACTTGAAAGCTCATTTAAAATGTGATCCGTTTTAGCTGTTAAAGCGTTTTAAGTTATCTGATTTAAGTATTAAAAGTGTTTTATTTTTACCAAGTGTATATCATATTTATAATAAATACTTACATTGAGGATTTCACTAGAATAGATAATAATTAATTCACTAGATTTATAGTAGATCACGTGAAGCCTAACAAGCGCCCGCTAGCGCGCCCCGGTGCGGAACCGACGCATGAACCCGCCGGCGTAATATTACTACGCGGTCGCGAAAATATGGAGCGATGTATTTCAAAGGGGTAGGGCATACATCCTAGAGGATGATATCCTTTGTACACAGTCCCATACAGTATGTATAATATTAGTTTGTGTACTGGATCAAGGTATACTTACGAACCTTATAACATGTGTTCAAGCGCGTTAGTTTATTTAAAATCCTGGTATATCTGTGTTTATTACAAACCAAGTGAGATATTCTCGATGGTTACCGAATGCATACAACAGCTGATATAGAAGAGGTTATGAACTTACATACTTCGGTATAATGATACCTATACTGGAAGTTCATACAGAGAAATTACGGTTTGTGCATGGAGGGGAAGTTTATGCATGTACACGCATTGTATATTTAACTAATATAGTAATTATGTAATAATATTTTTAGAATAATCAACTTTTTTCATAACTTATACATAGATAAGATTATATATAATATAAAAAATGTTTGGTAAAATAGGAGTTGTATCAGTAAACCATGTGCGTAAAGCATTAAACCAGTAAAACCGAGGCATATATCATAGTGAATGAGATAGCTCTATCAGGGCTATTTGCTCTATTTTCATATTGAGTTACAGCTTTAGTATCGATAAATTCGTATTTTATAAACCCTAATCCTTGAAAAGGGAGGGTATGGGACAACTTCTATACATTAACTCTACGTCCTATGTAGTTGCAGCTTTAAGGCATATAAAACTTGTTTTACATTCCTTAAAGTAATGAGATCTTAAAGGCATACCACAAAGAGGATTATGGCCGGTGTCACTTCCGGACTATTTGTTCTATTTCCCTTAAGGAATTATAACTTTAGGTTATATAAAACAAACTGTTTTCTACAAAAACAGAATGTTCTTTCGAAAACTAAATGTTTTTCAAGAAACTTTACCAGTGAAATGGTATTTTCTATAAATAAAATTAAAAATGTTCAAGTAAGAAATAAAATGAACGACTCATAGTATATTTGAAAATACAAAAATGATGTAATGAAAGTTTACAACGATATATCATAAAGAAAATATTTTCGCGACCGCGTAGTAATATTACGCAGGCGGGTTCATGCGTCGGTTCCGCACCGGGGCGCGCTTGCGGGTGCTCTTGCGTTGGGCTTCACGTGATCTACTATAAATCTAGTGAATTAATTATTATCTATTCTAGTGAAATTAATAATTATTCCTCAATGTAAGTATTTATTATAAATATGATATACACTTAGTAAAAATAAAACACTTTTAATACAAATCAGAGAACTTGTGCTCCACGCTTAACAGCTAAATCATGACTATGATTTTAAAAATGGTTTAGGTCTAAAAGAAAAATAAAACACACCACTACTCAAAATATAAGTTTAAAGAACTAAGTTAATTTTTCATCCAATCACAGGTAAGGCTCAGGATATGAAAAGCATGTTTTTATATATACTTAAAACCAAAAAACGATAAAATAATTCTCGACCAATCACATGCGCGGTCATATAGAGATAAGGATTACTCCGTCCACTCACAAGAAAGGAAAGCATTTCCTTCTTACCTGCTTAAAGGATCTTACCGATCCAGCATTTTTTGAAAAATATTTATAAAAATAATAATATCAATACTCGATTCTTGTCTATAATGGAATTACCTTTTGACCTGGTATTTGGCTTAAAATCACCCCGGGGGTACAAAAAGGCTTATCTTAAATTTAAGGCTAAAGTAGTTATTTCAACACATTTTTCAGAAGAGCTCAGTCTCGTATCTGTAAGGAGTGTACGTTGTTGTGTTTTCTCCGTGTTGAATTGTCAGTGTACATAGATAATAATAATAATTAATAAAATAATAATAATAATAATTAAAATAAATAATAATAAATATCTAATAATAATAATAATAATAAGCTAATAATATAATAAATAATAACAAAGAAAATCCAAATTATTTAAAAAACTTTGAAATATTTTTTAGTTAACATATTGAATGAATAATATAAATGTAAGTGAGTAATTGTTATTTTAAATAAAAACCTAGAATGATTTAATAAAATACATGTTATGTTAACAGAGAAGGACTTATTTTGCTATTTTACACTGGCTGCCACATAGCTGAAATTGATGTAAAGCAGTAAAGTCAATGAATAAACACATTGGTATGGCTGGTGTAGGGCTGCTAGTGTCTTGCCCTTTGATTTACTGATTTATTGCTTTAGGGTACGTAAAATGTTTTTAATAAAATTTCATAAAATTTTAGTAAAAACTATTTTAAAACTTGATAGTTATAAAAATTATAAACAAAAAGCATTAACAGTTGATAATATTAATAAATTCTTTGTTCAAAGATAATGATTTATTATAAGAAGTTTAAGAAACTTTGAAATAATTTTGTAAGTTATAATTGAATGAGTAATATAAATGTACGTGTTTAAATTAAAACATAAAATGTTTAATAAATTATATGTTATGTTCATACAAAAGAACTTATTTGATATGTTTAAACAGTGTATATTTTAATGAACAGGGTGTGTGTGTTTGTTTGTGTGTGGTTTGTGTGTGTGTGTGTGCGTGTGTGCGTGTGTGTGTGTTTTTGTGTTGGAATGTCAATGTACATAGATGATAATAATAACATGAAATAAATGACTGGAAGCATATCGCTATAATAATAATAATAATAATAATAATAATAATAATAATAATAATAATATAATAATAATAATAATAATAATAATAAAAATAATAATAATAATAATAATAATAATAATAATAATAATAATAATAATAATAATAATAATAATAATAATAATAATAATAATAATAATAATAATATATAATAATAATAATAATAATAATAATAATAATAATAATAAAACAAATCCGCGTTAGTTAAAAAACTTTCAATAATTTTAGTTAACAGTGGGTGAATAATATAAATATAAATGATTAAGGTAAAAAACATAAAATCTTTAATAAATAGTCTCATTACATGTAAATATAGACCTTAAAACAGTAAAGCAGTAAAACAAAAGCCTATTATTTCCCTCTGTTGCTATGCATTTGCGCTATTGATTTACTGTTTTACTGCTTTAGGGTCTGTAAAGTACATGTTTTTAATAAAATTTCTTAAAATTTTAGTAAAAACAAAATGTTTATAAACAAAATAAATAAAATTTTATAAATAAAAGTATTAAAATAATTTTTAAAACAGTAAATAAAATTAAGTAAAAATTTTGCAAAATAATTAAATTTTATGAATTTTATTAAAATAATTTTTAAACAATAAACTTTGAAATATTTTTAGTTAACATTGAATGAATAATGTAAATGATTAGTTGTTATCTTTAATTAAAAACATAAAAGTTTTTAATAAATTATATGTTTATACTTATTACACGTCAAAATATGACGTAAAGTAAAAATATAAAAGAAAACATATGAAGTTTGAGAATGCTAATGTTAAAATAAGTTAGACTGTGCACACATTAAACAAATCGAGTACATGTTTTAACTCGAGTACATTAGTTGTGCAACATTTAAACGTCAATACCTCTGTTGTGCTACATTTTGATGCCTTTGTGTATGATTAAGAGAGTGTCGTTTAAATTCTCTGTGCTAAGTTTCATATATTTGTGTAATATAAAGCTGTTGTTAGAGCATAAGTCTATGTAATTAATAACTTTTAGGTTTTTAAAATTTCATTTAAAAGACCAAATCACGTTTTAGGGTTCAACCCATATCTCATATGGGTCCTTAGACTCCTTTAAGAGCATTGAAACTATGTTATTTGTGCTCTACATCACTGAAGACATATATAATCGTGCTAAGTGTATGTTTACTAACTCATTGCCTCACCGGATCCACACCTGTGCATGTACCGCTACATACAATCACTCATTTGCTACGACTTTTTTAATAAAATTTCTCAAAATTTTAGTAAAGACAAAAATGTTTATAAACAAAATAAATAAAATTTTATAAATAAAATGTATTATTGCAATCCTCAATTGCTTACTTCTCCTACGACTTCCTTCCTTCCTCCTTCCTCATTCTTTTTCTTGTTTAACTTCTTTTATTATTTCTATGTTGTTTCTTAATTCTTTTTCATTATTTTTTATTGTTATAACTTCCTAAATAGATTTCTAATTTTTAATGTTATTGCTCAGCTTTTCCTGGTTTTGGAGTGTAATTACACGACCTCAGTACTCAACTCATCAATTGTGAATGAGTCGCTTATAGGGCTTCGTCCCGAACGCTCCTCTGGATACCGATCCTTCATCCCAGATCTCATTTTTATTTTAAGTAAAATGTATGTGTGTGTGTGTGTTAAATAATAATAGTCATGAAGTAAAATGACTGGAGGTATAATAATAATAATAATAATAATAATAATAATAATAATAATAATAATAATAATAATAATAATAATAATAATAATAATAATAATAATAATAATAGTAATAATAATAGTAATAGTAATAATAATAATAATAATATTAATAATAATAATAATAATAATAAAACAAAACCGAATTATTTAAAAACTTTCAAATAATTTTAGTTAACAGTGTGTGCTATTTATTTGCATGCGTCAACTAGTAGGTTTAATAATATTAATAATAATAGTTATGTTTGGTATTCTAATGGGTATAATAATAATAATAATAATAATAATAATAATAATAATAATAGTAATAATAATAATAATAATAATAATAATAATAATAATAATAATAATAATAATAATAATAATAATAATAATATTAATAATAATAATAATAATAATAATAATAATAATAATAATAATAATAATAATAATAATAATAATAATAATAATAATAATAATAATAATAATAATAATAATAATAAAACAAATCCGCATTATTTAAAAAACTTTCAAATAATTTTAGTTAACAGCGGGTGAATAATATAAATGTAAATGATTAATTAAAAAGCATAAAATGATTTTAATAAATAGTCTCATTAAATATTAAAATATGATGTAAAGCAGTAAAACAGTAAAGCAGTAAAACAAAGACCTACTAATCCCTGTTAATCCATACTAATCCCTTTGTTGCTAAGCAACAGCACTATTGATTTACTGTTTTATTGCTTTAAGGTCTGTAAAGTATATGTTTTTAATAAAATTTCATACAATTTTAGTAAAATAAAATGTTTATATAACAGGCACTCTGGGTTTTTCTTCTTACGTTACAATTTTTAAAAAATTTATAAATAAAAAAGTATTAAAACAAAAATAAAAATATAAAAGAAAACAATGTTAATAAATATTTGATGTAAAGCAGTAAAGCAGTAAAACAAAGCCTTACTAATCCCCTTGCTGCCAGGCAATTGCGCTATTGATTTACTGATTTACTGCTTTAAGGTCTGTAAAGTATATGCTTTTAATAAAAATGTTTAAGTATGAAATAAAATGACTGACTCATAGTATAGAAAACGGTATATTTGAAAAGAAAATACAAAATGATGTGTTCACTTTATTAAAAAGGTTTACATTGATATAACAACTATGAAATATTTATCGTTCGCGCGGTAATATTGCGCCTGCGGGCGCACGCGGCGGTTACGCGGAAATATTGCGCCTGCGGGCGCACGCGGCGGTTACGCGGTAATATTGCGCCTGCGGGCGCACGCGGCGGTTTCGCGGCGGGGTGCGCCTGCGGGCGCACGTGACGGTTTCGCGGTCTGATCTCAAACGTTTTGACAAAATCACATATCTTTATTGTGATGTGTCATATTGTTACTAATGTTGATATAGGTAGGTATTTAAGCCTAATGGTTGCTCTGGAACCAATTGATAGGATAATGTATTTAGGCCTAACGATAGTAGGTACCTGATTGTGACGTCGTATGAAAAAAAACACTCGTGTATGTGAAATGTAACTCACTAACCTACGTGAAATATATAAAAAGATTGAAATGTATCGTCATAACAGATAAAAATACTAAAAAAGGGCTCAGAAAGGTAGCTGAGATATAGAAAAGCGAGACGGCGCGGCGAAAAAGACGATGTGACGTGGTGCGGTGCGGTGGTGCGGTGCGCCAGGGCCTTGGGGGTTGGTCCAATCGCGTCGTTGACCCCGGAAAACGCTTCTACGGACCCGAAAACCCATAATTTGACCCAAAAAACGTCTTAATACGACAAAATATCAATGTTGCAAATTTTGTTTGCAACATTTGCAACATTGCATGCAACATTGCAATGTTGCATTGCAACATTCCAGTCGATCTCCTTTTGAAAAATACTAGCTGGTTCTAAATAGTTATCTGGCCTTAAATCAAGCAGAACATTCTTTTCCTCAGACAAAAAAAAATCTTTTAGAACTTTCTGATACAGTCATGTTAAAGTTTTCAATCTTCTTACTCTCTACTCTAGATCTTCTCTTTTTACCTTCTTTCTTTTCTGCACTGTTTTTTATATATGATAAAAAATATAATTTAATATATAAAAATATATATAAACATATATATATATATATATAAATATAAAAATATATATATATATATATATATATATATATATATATATATATATATATATATATATATATATATATATATAGAACCGTAGGCAGAATTTTCGTTTTATATATATAATATACATATATATATATATATATATATATATATATATGTATATATATATAATATATATATATATATATCTTTCTTTCTTCTCTCTCTCTTATAATATATATATATATTACTTCGAAAGGGTCAATATTTGCCCAGGCTGTTAATTTTCTACACCTAACAGTTGCTTTTAATAGTTTTAGGTTTCAGCTAATTCTGACGATTCAAAAAGAATCTGTAGCTTTTTCTAACCTCTAAAATGTCGTTTTCGATTGTTTTCTGTGTCTACAGTCATACTTTAAGAAATTGCATTTTCAAAATCTTTGTTTTTGACATTGTTCTTTTTTTAACTATGCCATTTCTTTCAAATGACACAAACTTTGAAATACCATAGATGGGTCCATTAGCTACAAAATAGAGAAATCGCCTTTCTAAAGAAAACATTCCTAGCTCCTTCATCCTCATAGCTCTTACCCTCAAAACCAGAAATCATCCTTGTTGCACTACTTTACACTCTCTTCAGCATACCTAGGTCTTTTCTTAAATAAGGGGCCAAACCTGTGCATGTACTCTATGTGATATAAATAGCTATTATACAGCTACTTTTAACTTTGTTAGTTTTGTAAACTATATTGCGATTTTATTATAACCTCCCATTAACACTATTCCTTGCTTCAAACACTGATTAGTTAGTTTCAGATTGCTGCTTATATTCACATCTAAATCTTTTTGGTCCACAGACTCAAGCTAATCCCCATTCATATCATAGGTTAAATCTTTTATTTGAGTTACTTAAATGAAGAACCTTACACTTTTTAAATTTGCCACTTATCTGCCCACCCAAGTAGTTTATCAAGATCATTTTGAATCTTTATATATCCATCATTTTTTCCTTACTAAGGTAGTCACTTTGGTATCATCTGCAAAACTTATATTTAAGTCCCTGATCTAAATTATATATATATATATATATATATATATATAACTATATATATATATATAACTATATATATATATAATATATATATATATATATATATATATCTAATATATATATATATATATATATATATATATATATATATACTATACTATACTATACTATTCTACTCTGCACTATATAACTCTTATATATATATATTGTCCCAAAAGTAAGTGTACTGATATCGTTTAATTATGTATTGGACTTGCCTGAAATTACAAGTTATCTCCTTCAATTGAGTATGTGCTGACCCTTGCGAGAGTTATAGCGGTTCAATGTTTCTTTGTGAACTGGCTGCGGTACCGGAAGTGTTTCAGTGTGTTTGTTCTCGTGTTACGAGTATTTTTGTTTTCCGATTGTACCAAAATAATGACCC
Organism: Trachelipus rathkii; assembly: GCA_015478945.1. Taxonomy (NCBI): domain Eukaryota; kingdom Metazoa; phylum Arthropoda; class Malacostraca; order Isopoda; family Trachelipodidae; genus Trachelipus; species Trachelipus rathkii. Next base: position 14,656 of record JABUQX010039293.1, read on the forward strand.
TACAACTTAATTTTCAACTTAGGGAAGAGGTAGAAATCGCACGGAGCTAAATCTATGGGCTGTATGGAGGATGTGGAAGTACTTGATGTTTTCTTTACCAGAAATTCCCTTAATTAAGCACTAAATTATCAATTTTTCTTCCTTTCAGTGCAGCAGAGAGAATTTTTTAAAGTTATAGATAATTGTGTACAGGATAGGAAAAATATGATATACTATGCGACCAATTAAAAACTTTTCAAACTAAACATATCTAGCAGCTTTTCATACTCATCTTTTGAGCTTTCTGAAAAATGACTTGAAAAGGTAGTAATGGGGAAGTTGTAGTTTCATCACTTACAATATGTT
>JABUQX010039293.1:37500-42500 GCA_015478945.1 Trachelipus rathkii
GAAATATATATATATATATATATATAAATAACAATTATATATATATATATATATATATATATATATATATATATATATATATATATATATATATATATATATATATATATATATAAATATATATGTATATATATATATATATATATATATATATATATTTTTTCTTAAAATATTTAAATATATATATATATATATATATATATATATATATATATATATATATATATATATATATATATATATATATATATATATATATATATATATATATATATATATATATATATATATATATATATATATTTTATAAAAAAAATTTCGTTCTAGTCATTTAATTTTTTCCATTATATAGTCCTGTTTCATTTGATGTTAAATAAAAACCAACCAACCAGTATTCATTCTCAGCTTTGTTTTTAATGTTTTAGCAGATTTATTCGATATGGAGGTGCAAAAACTTTTGTTAATTTATCACGAATGTTTTATATATTTTATTTTGAATGTGTTATGTTTTTAATACACTGATGATGGATAGACCTTTATCCGAAACGTCTGATTAAGTAAATAAATAAAATTTTATACTTAAGATAACATTTCCTAGAAATAAATCTGTTTCAAGTGATTATATATATGTATATATTTTTTATAGATATATATTTATATATATATATATATATATATATATATATATATATATATATATATATATATATATATATATATATATATATATATATATATATATATATATTATATATATATATATATATATATATATATATATATATATATATATATATATATATATATATATATATATATATATATATATATATATATATATAGGTATTATATACCGTGGCTCAAACGGTAGAGCGACGGAGTCGCATGGCAAGGTCGTGGGTTCGAATCCTAGTTCGGATCCTAGGTAGAAATTACCTAGAGAAGTTCCCCTCCTTGAATAGGGCTATGCCCGTGAGGTGTGAACTTTAAAAAAAAAAAAAAAAAAAAATATAATTTATATATATATATATATATATATATATATATATATATATATATATATATATATTTTATAGTTTCAATCACAAATAAATATATATATATATAAAATATATATATATATATATATATATATATATATATATATATATATATATATATATATATATATATATATATATATATTAATATATATATATATATATATATATATATATATATATATATATATATATATATATATATATATTATTATTATTATTATTATTATTATTATTATTATTATTATTATTATTATTATTATTATTATTATTATTATTATTATTATTATTATTATTATTATTATTATTATTATTATTATTATTATTTATTTTAATTATTAATAATTATGATTATTATTATTACATATAAATATATATATATTATTACAAATAGATTTTATTATTATTATTAAAGTATTATTATTAAATGTAAAAATCTTTATATTACATATTATTATTATTATTAATTTTATTATTATTATTATTATTATTACATATTATTATTATTATTATTATTATTATTATTATTATTATTATTATTATTATTATTATTATATACATATATATATATATATATTATATTAAATAAATATATATTATTATTATTATTATGATATATTATATATATATATTATTATTATTATTATTATTATTACAATTAAATTCTGATAGAATAAGTTCAGAACCTTACATGAGCTTTACTTGGTTTGGTGGTTTGAAAGATAGATTTAATGAACTTGTTTTAATTAAAAACGCAATTATAAAATTAAAATAATAATTCAAATGTTTCAATATGATTTTTAAATCTTTCTGACATTCTTTTGAAACTTCAATTACATAATTATGATAATAATTAGAATGCTTTTAAAATTTTTTGCATATTCTTATGTAATTTTCTTGGAAATTTTTAATTATTGAAATATAATTAGAAAAAAATTGGAATATGTTTTTAAAATATCATTTGGAACTTTTTTTTGTAAATTAGTTAAATATTTTATATGCTTCTGCTAAATATTTTCTATATATGTTAAATAATCTCCATGTTGCTTAAATGATTACGGAATACATGATTTTAGAGAGAGAGAGAGAGAGAGAGAGAGAGAGAGAGAGAGAGAGAGAGAAAAGAGAGAGAGAGAGAGACAGAGACAGACAGAGAGACAGAGACAGAGACAGTGAGAGACAGACAGACAGTGAGGGAGGGGAAGAATGAGAATTTTCTGCTATAAAAAAATTATAATATAGAACAGATTCTTTTTTATATTGCAAATAACTTTACTCTTAACCAAACTTAATAACATTCTGGATCTTATATTATATTTAAAACTAAGAGAGTTCGATATACATTTTCGGTAACGACTTAAGTTTAAAGATCTCTTCCTAACTTTTCTGGTAACGAATTACAGAATCTATGAAAATCTCATTTTGAGTTCCGGTATGAAGTATTCATTTATTGTTGTTGAAACGGAACAGCAGAAACTATTAATAATTTTCCCATTTTAAAATATACCAAAATAGTATAATGTTTTTTATAATTATTTTCTTACAAATTTCTCGCTGCCCTATTGAAAATATATTTACACATAATTCAGAATTACTGCAAATATCTAGTATTAAGATATAGCCATACACACATATAAGCAACCCCATATATATATATATATATATATATATATATATATATATATATATATATATATATATATATATATATATATATATATATATATATTGCTTTCTAGAATGCTCTAAGATCAAGAGTTTCAAAGCCAGAAAGAGGAAGATGCTGATATAACTGACAGACTATCTGGGAACAGATGGCATATTATATATATTATTATTATTATTATTAGAGTTATTACAGCATATTATTATTATATTATTATATTACATATTATTACATATTATTATTATATTATTATTATTATATATATATTATTATTATTATTATTATTACGTAATATATTTACATTATATACATATATATATTATTATTATATATATATATATATATTATTATTATAATATTATTATTACATATTATTATTATTATTATTATTGTTATTACATATATATATTATATATTTTTAATTATTATTACATATATTATTATTACATATTATTATTATTATTATTATATATATATATATTATTATATTATATTATATTATACATATATATATCTGTGGTATATATATATATATACATATATATATATATATTATTATTATATATATACATATTATTATTATTATTATTATTACATATTATTCATATTATTACATATTATTATAGTTATGTATTATTATTATATTATTATTATTATTATTATATTATATATATATATATTATATATTATATTATATATATAATATTATTATTATTATTATATACACATTATTATTATTATTATTATTATTATATATATATTATTACATATATTATTATATATATACATATATAAACTATATATATATATATTATTGTTATTATATTATATTATATATATATTATACATATATATACATACATATTATTATTATTATATATACATATCATATAAATTATATATTATTATTATTTCCATAAACTTATACATACATATACTATTATTACAAACATATTACAATATATATATATATATATATATATATATATATATATATATATATATATATATATATATATATATATATATATATATTTATATATATATATAGTTATATATATATATATATATATATATATATATATATATATATATATATATATATATATATATATATATATATATATATTGAGAGCTGTAACGTGACCAGTTCAATGTGAAGATTTGATTCCACCATGGTACGTGCTGTTCGTCAGTATGCATATATATACAGGTCCAAAAGCAAGAGAGAGATAGATAACTTGAGGAATAAATACATGCAGGTATTGAGTGTAAGAAATTTAATTCCAGTAAAAAATGATGATACTTTTAATTCTTCCACTGAAACATCATGATAGACGAGCCACCATCTGGTAGAGATGACCTAGAGGTAAGAATCAAGAGGTAAGAAGGTGTAGAAACATCCTGACAATCAACTGTTTGAAGACATTGAAAATAACTTATTCGGTCGTTCGTCATATTAAGGTCTGGGGATTGATCTAATGATGCATTAGAGAGACTGCAACTCAAGACTCAGTTGTATTCATGTTCTATGAGGATTCGCCTTGCAGAAAAATGCATTGGTGAAACGAGCAAATGTGTATTCCTCGATAAGGGCTCTATCATTAGCCTGGTAAAAGAAGCTGAAATTTTGAAAGCTTTGAGACCTAGAACAATTTGAACATACCTTGAAGAGATGAACAGTGGATAACATTCTTAACGGTGTGTCACAGAAATTGTTTATATATATATATATATATATATATATATATATTATATATATATTATTATATATAGACATAGATATATATATATTATTATTGTTATAAATATATATATATTATATATATATTATATAACATATATAAATATATATATATATTATATATATATTATATATATTATATTAATATATAAATATATAGGTATATATATATATATATATATATATATATTATATATATATATATATATATATATTATTAGTTATTGACATATTACATCAGAGTGCTTCGTATTATTATATATTATTATATATATATATATATATATATATATATTATATATTATTATATATTATTATAAGAAGAAGATATATTATATATAGAGTTATATTATATATATTATATATATATATATATATATATATATATTATATTATTATTATTATTATTATTATTATATATGTATTATTATTATTATATATAATGTAAAAGTAACTATATATATCTGTTCCAAAATCAACTTGCAATATTTTTCAAACAAGGATATGTAATTAACATCAGATATTTATTTATAAAGACAAAAGGAAAATA
>JABUQX010039293.1:47500-50000 GCA_015478945.1 Trachelipus rathkii
AGCTCCGCTAGGAAAAAGTTGATCACCGGCAGTTCAAAGTGTTGAATCATTCATTGTGATTCTTATTTGTTAGCACAAGTATATACTATTTATATTTAATGGGTTTCAAGATAACATATTAATTTAAGAAGTTCTTATTTTAAATGCCTCTACGTATACTTAATCTAGCAAGTGATTAAATGATATTTATTCCCATTTATATTTCTATTTCGTCGCTCACAGAAAAGTGTAGCTTTTAACTATTATAAACTGTACATTTCAAGAAAGTGAATAGTTCTGTGCTAATATATTTATATAATCCTCCAACGTGATGAACTATTTATGTTGAATCTATGGTCTGAAGTATTAATAAATGTTATTAATATACTTAGTTCTACTATCGTAATTTGCATCAAGAACACATCTCCAGAATCTCAGGTTTTTCATACATAGGAACAGGTGTCATCACAGTCATCACACTTGTGTTTGTAAATCGCTGATTAATATATAGTTCGGAGCTGGCAGAGAAATTTACAAAGAACGACGATTGATCGTTACAAGTGATCCTGGACTAGGATTGACGAAGAAATTAATTAGACGGATCGGTGTTGTGTCGTTTGGATTTAGTTACTATTGGAAATAACTGATTTGGTATTTGAAACGCATGCCTTACTTGGAGTTGAGGCGATATGATTTAATTATGCCTACAAAGAATTGTAAGTTGTCTTTTGTCTCAAGATTTATGTACTGCAAATATTAACTAATTGTGTCCTAAAAGTTGTGAGTATTTTCCGTAGTAATAATAATTTATTGTCGTTTGGATTTAGTTACGCCTACAAATGAATTATTTGGTATTTGAAACACATGCCTTACTTGGAGGTGAGGCGATATGAATTAATTATGCCTACAGAGAATTGTAAGTTGTCTTTTGTCTCAAGATTTATGTACTGCAAATATTAACTAATTGTGTCCTAAAAGTTGTGAGTATTTTCCGTAGTAATAATAATTTATTCCGATCATTTTGGTCTTTAAAAAGGAAATTAGTTGAACTAAGTCTAATTTATTTTAGACATTGCCCGACGTTGCCGGGAAAGAAAATAATTACATTGACTTATTTATGCATCCAGTGACGATGGGAAATATTAAATTGTGATTTTTATGTTTATTAAATTATAAGTTAGCTTAGCGTTGAACACAAGGTTTCTGTTATTGTAATTTTAAAATTTATTTAGTAGTATTGATTAGGATTAATTGAAATACGAAAAATTATTACTTTATTTTTTTTTTTTTTTTTTTTTTTTTTTTTTTTTTTTTTTTTTTTTTTTTTTTTTTGGTGGGAAAATTAATTGGGTACGTGAATATATATATTAAAAAATTTACTGTGAAATAGATATATATTGTTAGTATAGGTTTTATCCTTTTATATTTTTATATTGTTTTATATTATAATTTTAACCTTTTTATTGCTACTGTTGTTATTTGGGGTGTATTTGGTGAGCGGGGTGGTGGCCCTAGGTTTTGGGAAGTGCCTAGGGTGGGGTGTCCCACAAAACGTGCAGCCTAAGTGAAAAAGATTGAGTGAAAATAGATATAGAAGAAGGGAAAGATGGGGAGGAGAGAGGTAATAAGGGTGGGATGTATGAATGTGAGAGGGGCAAACGAGGATTTGAAGAGGGAGGAAGTGGGGTTAATGTTTGAAGAAAAAAGGTTGGATGTGTTAGGGTTAACGGAAACTAAGCTGAAGGGAAAGAGGGAGATGGATTTTGGGGAATACAAGGGTATGATATCAGGGGTGAACGAGAGAGTGAGGGGGAGGGAAGGGGTGGGAATAGTTATGAGGAAAGAGGTGTGGGAGAAGGTAAGGGTGTGTAGTCAGGTGAGTTCTAGGATAATGTGGGTAAAAGTGAAATTTGGGGGGGAAATGTGGGTTTTTATATGTGCATATGTACCAGTGAATGGAACGAGGGAGGAGGAGAGAGAAAGATTTTGGAGTGAGTTGAATGAGTGTTGGGAAAGTTTCGGGGTAAATGATAAAATTTGTCTATTGGGAGATTTGAATGCAGGAGTGGGAAGGGAGGGGGTGGGAAGAATAATAGGACCATTTGGGGTAGGGGAGAGGAATGATAATGGGGAAAGTTTGATAGAGTTGTGTGTTGAAAGAAGAATGATAGTGGGGAATACTTGGTTCAAAAAAAGTGATAATCATAAGTATACATGGAAGAGTGAGATAACGGGGGGGAGGGCGGTACTGGATTATGTGTGTGTAAATGGGAAGGATAGAGGCAGACTACTAGATGTAAATGTGTTTAGAGGGGCGGGGAGGGGGATATCGGATCATTATTTGGTGGTAGCTAGGTTAAGAGTGGGAGGAGAGGTGACGATTAGGGAAAGGGGGGAAAAGAGGAGAGTAGAGGTGATAAAGGTGGAAAAATTGGAGGAGACAGTGTGTAAGAGGGAGTTTAGGAGGGGTATGGAGGATAGGTGGAGAGAAGTGAGAGGGACGGGAATTGGGGAGGGGGAG
>JABUQX010039293.1:62500-67500 GCA_015478945.1 Trachelipus rathkii
TTCTTTAACAATCGTTTATAGGCATCTTAATGCTTGGTTTCTTTTTGTTTTGTAAACTCAGATCTATTAAGTATTAACAATAAATCTTATCAAAACGATTAGCAGACCCATATGTATATTCATATATATTAATATTGTTTGGTGGTAGTGCATATAAATGATTAAGATGATTAGTTAAAATACTAACATTCGAGTACATCAAAGAATATGTGCAACATTAGAATTTAGTAGATTTATTTTAGAAGATATAATGTGTAATTAGAGCATTCTAGAATCCGTAGATGAGTAATTGCAATAAATTGCTGTAACAGAATTTAAATTAAATTAATTCCAAAAAATTAAAGACCCAATACATAATTTCCTACTTATCCTACACATACACAGACTTATTAATTCGTCATACATTTTTTATACAATTCTTGGACATGTTAATTTAAAATACCAGCATTAGAGAGAGTGTTTCTTTAAATATATAAGATATTATATCTTCCTTCACTTTAGCACACGAACAAGGTGTAATGTGCCATATGAAAAATTAAGATTAAAGATGTAACATTTTACGAGGAAGATTATTGAAAAGCCTATTATATTATATAATTTTGAGGACTTTTAGTAATTACATGTCTGAATGGGATATTATACGGTAAGTTGAAATGGTATCAAAAGGCACTAAGATAGTACCAAAACAAAAATAGATAAACTAGTTTTTATTTCTCTGTTCAGAAAGTTCACTAATATTACAAATATAATAATTTAATAATCTTGTTGAATTTAAATACTGGCGATTACCGTTAATCTATGAATTATGTAGAAAGTTAAGCTTTTCAAACTTTATGAATTCTTGAAAAACTTTTAAACTTGAGAAATACTATTTAGGAATTGAAAGACTATACTGGTTTATCTATCTCTCATCTAAATACATCGATATATTTTGACTTATAAAATAAAATTATGATGTTATCTCGGACTTTTAGCTCAGTACTTACTCATGCACCATATAGATTAAAGTTAAATAAGGTATAGATGATTTTTAGAAATTTAATATATAATATCTATATTCTCACATTTAATTTGTTAGAATTTTATAATATTGATACGTCCTATTCATTTTATAATAATATATTATATAATATATTATATAAATATTTTTTTATTACTAATAAATACTCACTTTATATATATAATAATATAATTAATAAGGAAAATCTTAAGATAAAATCTAAACACGTAGATTATAAGTTTACGGTATACTGGGACTATTATATACTCCTTGGTATACCTATCCTCAAGATTACTTAGATTTTGGGCTAAACCCCCCTATACTACTACACCTTTTTTTTATTAGTATTTTTTTTTATAATATATAATATGTTATATATATATACGTCACTATATACTATCAATATCATATATAGTAATATATATACCTATATATATATAATATCATATAATATTATATCACTATATATATATTAACTATATCGTAGGCGACTATTATAACTGATACCTCACTATATAATCACCTTAAAAACGTCATATATATAGACTACCGTATATATTCAAATACAATATATCATCAATATATATTCATAATACGTAAGTACATAGACGCTATAACATCATGATATATATATAATTAGAGTTAATAATATATATATATATATAATATAATTTATATATTCAATAATATAATAAGATAATATAAATATATACTAGTAAAATTATATAATATTAATATATAACTATATAAATATAACCTACTAAATATATATATATATACTATAATATAATAAGAAATATAATGTAATATAATAATATAATACCAGTATAATTAATATATATATATATTATATATATATATATATATACTAACGTACGGTATATATATATATATAGTAATATTTTAATATATAGTAAGTATATATATATATTATCATTATATATATCTATTAATTAATAATATTATATAATCTATTACAATACACTACCTATCATATATGATACTACCATATCATATATATATATATAACATATCCGTTATAATACTACTAGTATATATGAGGAAGCTACGTGACCTGATATATATAAGTATATAATCTATATACCTAAGTATGATATAAATAAAATATATACAACGTTCTGTATCAGTGGTTAAAGAAGCAGCTTTTATGGACTAGCCTTAAGAACAAGGATTCCCCAATCTCAAGTATGGTTCGAGATTAGAGCATTCAGGCACGTAGAACGGAACACCCAAAAATTGTCGTTAGAATAGGAGATCTTTTGCAATATTTACGAACAAATCATTGCGTTTGCAGTTATAAAGGCATGTACGTAAATTACACTAATATAATCACACACACTTCACTACAATACTACTAGCATACACATACAAACAGAACAGTCTATTCGTCAAACAAATCACTCTCTCATTGCTATCTCCGACATAGGAAAGCCGCGTACTAGGATGTGAACCCACGCCTTACGGTGGCAAGCATTCCGACTACGTCGCGCTGAAAGCAGGCTTGCTATCGGGCTATATTCATGCACTTCCTTTTGTCCAGAACATACAAATATTTCCCTGACGCAATCACTGAGGATTAAGTCAGGCTAATGTGGTAATATAAATAAATAAACTAAAAATAATATATAATATATATATATATATACTATATTATATAAATTATATATATATATATATATATATACATATATATATATACCTATAATATACTTTATATATATATATATGATAATACAATAATATTATATATATATACTATATATATATAATATATACCTGGCACTAATCTACTAAAGGAAGTTACATATCGTGGCGTGATATCGAATATCACGCAACTCTGCTTTGCATCCTGCATAGAATGAATATGTATGTTAAATCCGCTCCATATAGAAGAACACCTAGAGTTTCCAAAAGTAATGCGTTTTTACATGATTAATTTGTTATATGTTAATTTTTTTTATAATTTTCTTTTTTATCTCTTTGACTTAAGGGCAATAGAGCCGACGGAGGCGAGCGGAGAAGGGGACGAGTTCCCCCGTCGTCCCTGAGGCGCGAGACCCTGACTCTTTCAAATCTTTGCTATTTTTTCATCTTGGGTATTCCTTTAGTAAAAAAAAAAAAAGGAAGAATCTTGGCAACTTCGCTCCCACGACACTTTTTCCTATGAAATACAACTAAGAAAGGAAAAGATCGAGGTTACAATCTGTTCGTGTCGGGATATATATGAGGTTAACTACCTTTATAAGGAAGAGTTCCTATTATATATAACCTATACTATATATACATATATACTACTATAATATACTACCGAATATATATATACTATAATATAATATAAAATATATTACCATATCATACACCTATAGCTAATAAACTATATACTACCCTACCTAGCCTATGAATATAATAACATATAGGTCTACTAGTACTCATCACCCATACTAACACCTACATACTTTATAATATTAATTAACTTTTTCCAGGTATTGAAATTTTTTTTTAAATTAATCCACGGATCTAGGTTTGGGAGAAGCGAAATCTTAGGCCATAGCCTAAAATTGACTTTTCGTCTTTTGAAAGGTTAAGCCATCTGATATTATTAGAATACGTATTTATTTATGAGGTTCTCTGTGTTTTGAAACTATCTTGTACAAGGGCTAGTTTTTTGAAAAATTGGTCAGTTATTTGTTTTCTAAGATGAGATATCTTGGTGACTTTGTCTCTGATTGTCAGTAAGATAATCTAGTAATTTGGAGAAAAGGTTTAAATCTTCGAAATTGTTGGTGAAATACTGCTGGAGATTTTTAAAGTTATAGTAGTTTTGTCTGAATTTTTTCTTTATATCCTGTTTTATTCCTTGAATGCGGTTACAAAGTGATTGTCTGTAGATATCTGGGATAGATTCATGTTTGTTCACATAAATATAAGTAAAACATAAAAAGTATAGCCAAAACAAAATCCAACGACATAATTTTGGCATTCTTACTAAAATTCAAAGGAGGAATTTTCTAAGCAGATAACTATTCTGCAAGATTTTACAGCGCCTCTCATGTCTAAAACAAAAACATAACAATACCAATCGATAAGGTAATAATATAGTTATCCTATAACACTAAGATTCCTCACAAAATACTCATAACTTAACTTTACGGACACGAATATGTTATATACCCCCGTAAACAATAACACCTCAAATAAAATTCTCAACTGTCAATTCAATAAATCTTGGAATATTACCAAAATTATTGAGTCTACACAAAAAAACATATTTATTCAACAATTTTATTAACAAGCATAGGGGCTCCCTACATTTCCAGAATTTTACGCTATACACAAAATCATAAGAAAACATACCATTACTGGCCCCAAGATCTTTCAAACAATTAACTGCAATTCCTCAGAATCTCTCTTATAATGGTTTCTTTCACAATATTAAAACATCTCATAGGGAAACAATCTTCACCTTCACCAATTAAAAAAACTCTGAACATTTTATACCATTAATTCATAACAATATTTTCACGAACTATATATTGTTGTTTTGACGTAGTATTCCTTATTCACAATGGTCCCGTAAATTATATCACCATAAACTACTCGAAAATCATTTATTACGTATTACATATTTCTTCTACACAACCTTAATCCGCTTATTTGGAACATTAGTTTACCTACACCCTTGATCATTCTTTTTTCATGTTTTATACCATAGACAAATTTTACAAACAATACCTCTTGGAATTCTAAATGCATGGTCGATTTCTTCATTAGTCCCCGTTTTAGCAATATTTTTCATGGCAGCTTTAATGAACTTCCCTTAAAATCCTTCAATAATTATCCTTCCATAAGTTGGTACACGTTACGATCGATGTTTAAGTTTTTTCAATTATCAAAAGACTAATACAATACAAATACAATCTTTAACTTTATTAACAACATCCATGAAGATATTAAATTTACAATTGAAATAGCAAACAAT
>JABUQX010039294.1:0-5000 GCA_015478945.1 Trachelipus rathkii
TCAGAAGAAATAATTTTTTGAAATGGCTGTTAAAAAAACTTAATCAACAAGCGAGCACACAACATCAGTAAAAACTACCATCTGTTCGTTCCATCCTGACCACTGCGTTCGGTTGATCCTAAGTCTAGAGTAGCAGTATTTGCCATTAACTTATTTACTACGTCTGAAAGTCCTATGCAAAAACATCAGCGATTCGTCCTGTATCTACACCTAAGATAACCATCTCCTTGACAATCTGAAAAATGTGCCTCCAGTATATCCTCATTTTCACTCCATATGCTGCTCATCCCCCGGAATGTAACTGAAAGTCATATCCGCGATTCCATCCAAACAACTCTACTGGGCAAAGAACCATTATTCTTATCGATAAATTGAAAAGCTTTAGAGTCTGAAAGATCCCAGGCAAACATTCATAAAAAAAGAGTGCTATCGTTCATTACTACCCGAATCAAAGTCAATCTTATCCCTAAATGCCTCTCTAGAAAAGGAAAGGGAAGATCATACTTATAAACGTCTTTTTACACTCTGCGACTTCTTTCAACCGTCGAAATATAAAGAGTCAGTCCAGTACAAGAATTTGTGCAATCTCTGTCATATTCCGTTCTTCTGAATCATCGTTCCTGGCTGGATTTTTGTAACAGAATCTTTATTAAGAAAATTTTTATATTTCTACTGCAAGGTGTCATTTCATTTTTTTGTTATTATTCTTTTTATAAAATATTAATTTTCTTTTTCTTATGAAACAAAATATTTTTTATTTTTACAGTATCACGACCAGTCACGGGCAGAGTCCTATTCAAGGAGGGGTGTTATCAACTTCTCAGAACTCCACCAAACTAACGCACAATTAGCCAGATAAGCCAACGACCAAGCTCTGAAATAAACGAGATAAATTTCAGCCAGAAAACACAGAAGATGAAAGCGAATTCCACAGAACAGAGTGGCCGAAAGAAGAGCACCGCATTGAACTAGCCGGATATAACCAATATCTCACACAAAAACTCAGCGCAGACAAGCAAACCCCTTGGTGTACGCGTGCGTGTAAAGGTGGTGGTTAACGCAGAGTACAAGTTCCCTCGAGCACTGCCGCTTCTAACCCTATAGATAATGAGAAAAAGCCTAACATCGCTCGCAAGAAATAGGCAAGTTAAGTGGAAGTAAGGAACATGTTATAGTCTTTGGGCTTTGACTCAACCTGTCCAAAAGCTTGTAAAACAGACCCAATATAAGAGCAGTTACTTCCATACAAAGGCGGATTAGACCCTTATATACTGGAGTATACTGATAACAGAAAAAAAGTCCGAAGTCAAACAATTACATCTTCTTTTGAGCCAGCCTTAGCAAGCCGTTGTATGTAGGTTCTCCAAGACAGTTGTAAGAATTTGAAGTTTTTAAAGAAATTAACTCACAGGTTGATACGGACCCACCCGGAAATTTCTATCCAGATCATCGAGAATAGAAATCGAAATGATTAAGACGAGAGGCATTCAAGGAAGTAAAAGAGGAGTCAGAATTGAAATGAGTTGAGAATGAAGGGTCGAGTCATCGATATGAGTGGATAGAGTTAATGTGCAGGTGAGATTATTAATTGAAAAGTAAAGATAAAGAGATGGGGATAGAACAGAATCTGAGAAACACCACAATGAATCAGAAAAAAAAAAGGTCGCCCCGCCAACAGCCGAATATTGAGCGATTGAAGAAAACAGATATAATAAGCAAAAGAGAAGAGGAAACCCAAAGGAGGGAGCTTGGATAGCATGACTTGGACATATACCCGGTCCAGCTTGGATATGTCAGCCCCACCACGCAACCCCTGGAGTTTCCTAGGCGAAAACCAATAAAGTAAGTACGATAGAAAAATATCGCCGTAGACCCGACGCCGAAAGCCGTACTCGGCGAACGAAATAAAAGTGAAATGAATTCAGATATCTCAAAGATAGAAGTAAAAAAGGTTCAAAAATCTAGAATAGAATACAATGAAGAGCTATAGGGCAATAGTAGAAGGATCAGATGCGGCTTCCTTTTTCGGGACCGGATGGACATGTTGTTTCTTCAACACTGAGGAAAGTATTAGTCATTTATATCAGGAATATATTTTGAACGTGGGAGGGGCCAGCTTTGGAAGCACACTCTCCTAAAATCGGGGTAATCCATCCGGGCATCCCGCCTTCTAACGTAATAGATTTCAGACCATGACACCGAATCAGATATATCACAGGCAAAGGATAGGACACCTGAGAGGAGAAAGGAGGGGGAAGAAGCAGAAATCATCCATGTTTAGTTATAAGAAACAAGAAGGCAAGAGATTGGCTTTTATTGAATTATCAACAAAAACATCAGAACGAATAAGGAGGAAAGGCAGTTTACAGATGTTGAAAGAGATGTTTTGGCAAGAGGCCAAAATTGTCAGTATTCAAAACCAAGAGGTAAGGCCTTTCGTTTGATGAAATCCCCTTTGCTTGCGTCGAAAGTATACTGCAACGATTATAACTTAGTGAAAATTATACAAGAGTGATAAGAGAACGAGAATTTTCACTGCCGATAGCTATGTCTTGCCATACTGAATCGCCGACACAGTACATCGAACCATGATTATGAGGAGAGACAAATTAGTCAACGAAGGGAATGAACCTGCTTCATCCCTCACGATAACAGGCTCCACCTTTATCGTCAAAATAGCGAAACGTCAAAAGAGTCAAAGGAGTTAAAACTATCAGGAGGATGAAACAAAGGCATGCCCCCCAATCGGCCACAAAGTCAACGAAAACGAGTAGGGCAGGATTGAGCTGTTTGTAGAGAAAGTATTAAAATTAAGATATATATATATATATTTATAAGTATATTATATTATATATAATATAATATATAAATATATATATAATAATAATATATATATATTATATTATATAATATATATATAATATATATTATAATCATTAAATATATAATAATATATTATATTATATATAGTATATAATATATATATATATCATATAATATAATATATTATATATATATAATATATATAATATATATATATATATATATATTATAACAATTATACTATATAATAATTATATATATATATATATATAAATCATATACATATATATATATATATTATATATATATATATAATATTAATATATATATATTATAAATATAATATTATATATATATATATATATATATTATTATATATTATATAATATACTTATATATATATATTAATATTATATATATATATATATATTAATATATAATAATATATATATATATACATATATAATATATAATAATATATATACGTATATATATATATAATATATATACTATATATAATTATTATATATATATATATAATATAAATATAATACATAAACTTGCAGCCTTCCATGAATTCTTACACGATCCCCTACTATATTAGAACGATATAGAGATTTCCATTAAAAAAGATCGCCGATAACTCTTATATAATGTTCTTTGGAGATTTAATCAGAAATTCGTGGGATCTTCTACTTAAGTAAAGAAACTTTTAAATTATTTAAAAGTTTGGAAACTTTAATGACGGAAAGCAATGCAACAGTATTCAAATATTAACATATATATATATATATATATATATTATATATATATCATAATTAATAATATAATATAATATATTATAATATATATATAATATTATATATAATATATATTTAATAAATATATAATATATTTTAATAATATTTATATATATTTATATAATATTATATAATATATTATATATATATATATTATAATATAGTATAAATATATACTATTATTTATACTATATATATAATATATATATATAATATTACTAAAAGTATATATATATATATAAGAAATATATAATACATATATATATAATATAATATATGATATAACCTTTATGGTTAGAATATATCCAAGAAAATCAGCATAAACAATAAATGTAGAAATATTGAGCGAAATATTAAATAATATATATTTATATAATATATAATATATAAATTGTAATATATATATATATTATATAATAATATAATATAATATAATATATAAATATATATATATAAATATATATATAATCTATAATTATAATATATATATATATATAATATATTATATATATATATATATATAATATTAATATTAAGTTAATATAATATTATATAGTATTATATAATATTATATAATATATTATATAATATTATGTTATACCCCCCCCCCTTTATAAAAATCAAAAATTTCTTTAAATAAAATATATAATTTAACAAACAATATGATCTTACTAAGTACAAGGATATCATATATTTAGATTTATATATATATTAATTATTATATATAGTTTGTTGTGAGTGTGGTGAATTTAACTTGACAAAAAAATTTCGTTTTTAAAACTTCAATTAAATTATAAACTTTTCCTAAATAATAATAAAAAATAAGTAAAATAGACATTGCATTACACTTAGTGAAAAAATCGATTAAAAAAAAAAGAAAAAAAATTGAACATTTACATCTTTTCAATAAAAAAAAAAAATAGTAAATCATAATACAAAATAAAATACGAATTATATTTTTAAGAATAAATAAACAGACAGTCACATAAATATAGAGAAATATACTTCTGAGAGTTTTTAAGTGTGTGAAGTGATGTGTGTGTTGTGTGTTGTGTGTGTGTGTTGTGGTGTTTGTGTGGTTGTGGTGTGTGGGTGTCTGTGTAGGTGTGTGGTCGTATGTGTAATTTGTGTTTCCTTCACTGGATCTTAACTTGAGAAAGATTACTACAATGAGAAGAGGTCTAAATAAAGTATAATTTTTTTAATTTATTAACTTTTGTTGAAAAAAATATATTGAGTTATATTCCTTAATTTAAATAAATTAAAAATCTAGCAAAAAGTTAAGTTCTAAACCTACAGTGAAATCGTAATTCAAAAAGCAGGTTGCACGAGAACTGATTAGAGCAAAAAAAAAGTAGTGGAAAAGGATATTCCCCC
>JABUQX010039294.1:10000-37500 GCA_015478945.1 Trachelipus rathkii
TAAATAATTAAAAACGAAGACACATGAATAAAAATAAATACGTTTCATTAAAAGTGATTTGAAACTATGCAGATGAAATATATATATATATAATATATAATATATATAATATATAAAATATATTATATATATAATATAGTATTTATATATATAATATATAAAGTATTATATATATATATATATATATAAAGATGCGTATAAACAGAAGGAAGGAAATAAGAAACATGTATAGGAAACTGGGAAGAAATTATAAAGATCTGGAGTGTTATTAGACAAGTACAAATAAATATCTGAGAAGGCACCAACATTGCTTTTGAAATGTTTTTCAGAAGAGAGTGTGTTTAAGTTTCAAGTTTTGGTTTGAATAACTAGTAAAAATATGTTCTTAATGATCTAAATTTCAAAATTTTTAAAATCTTAATTAATTTTAAGAATAATGTTAAATGAGATGGGGTATTATTAAGCTATGTAAGCATTTTTATAAAAAATTTTGAATGAGATTTTAAAACAAACAAAATTTTTTTTTTTGGCACCTTATATTCACTTACATAATTGTGACCAGAGCCTTTTTGGGTGAACTAAATCCTAATCATCGTCGAGTGCAATGAGAGATTTCTCTCGTCCTGTAAGCAAGGGCTGAAAACCCCCTTCTATCATAATTTCATTTCATGAATGTTTTTGACATGAAGATAAACCTTAATCAATCACAACAGCCACCGTCTGCATGGCGGATATAGTGATTAATGTTTAAAAAAAAAAAAAAAAAAATATAGTATATATTATATATATTTTAATAGAATTATATAATATATATATACACAAATATGATATTCTTTGTTATATTTAGATATTTGGTATTTGCTCTAAAAAAATGATCTGTCCTTGTTTCATACATATATAATATATAATATATAGAATATATATATTATATAAATATATATATATATTATAGAATATATATATATAAAAATAATTATATAATATATGATAAATTGCAGTTTGATCAACATTTTTGGCGTTTGTCTTATACACAAAGAGACGTCACTTGGGTAGGTGCATAAGGCAGTCACTAATTAGGCTTTGAGTTGCCAGTAAAAATCATATATATAATATGATTATATATATATAATATATATATATATTATATATATATTGTATAATAATATTATATAATAAAAATATGGTATAAGAAATAGAACTAATAACTTGTGAAAAATGTGCTAGCACTTTTTACTTTAAATTGATTTTTTTTGATTATTTTTCGCATCATCCTAATTGTTATCTCTTTTGAATGTAAGATTTCAGAAGGGTACTTCTCTAATAAAATTTAATTAATTTTAAATAATTTGATATAAGTTTCATAATAATTATATATATAATATTAGTATTATATATATATATAGTATTATATATATATATTATATTATATACTATATAAATATAATATATATATATAATATATATATATTGATAGATTAACATATATACTATATATATATATTATATTACATATATATATATTTATATAATATTATATATATATTATATATATTATATATATTATATATATATATATAATACACAGTGGCGTATCAAGGGGGGGCCGAGGGATGCCCTCCCAAATTAAGTACACTAAAAATAATTTAAGTATCATATTTTAAATTATAACCAAGTGACAGAGGTAATACTTCATATAAAGTCGTCACTCCGACGGAACACAATCTCGAAGTTCCATTATTAAAAGCTAACTGAAGCATCATAAAAATGCAATATTAGAATTTGAACAGAGAAGTTATGCCAAGTGGTCACACCACTACAAAGCTGGAATAGTGACATTGCTGATCACCAAGAATTAAAAGATCCAAAAATCAAGACCACATACATTCCTACCTCCGACCACATCATTATATAGTACATCCATTTTATCTCATTTTCGGCGTGATATAATTATCAATATTAGGATGAGGTTTAAATCATAAAGAAATTATTTGTCCTTCAATTGTCATATCGTAACCAGTTTGTATCGTGCCATATGAGAAAAAAGATTGGAACATTTTACATAGAAGATCTCGAAAGCCAGCATAAAATTTAGTAAAAGCTTAGAAGATTGGATTAGTGGAAGTTGACATGGCAATCATCAATACAAATGCCAAACAAAGCAAATAGACGAGTAGTTCTTTTTTGTTCGCAGTTCACAATTTCAAAATATTTATACATCTTGTTGCAAATACTTGCAATTTTAACCCGTGCAACTGCTCAGTAGAAAGAAGCTTTTCTGAAAAGCTACTTGAGAATTACTATTGGAATGAAAAGACTTACTGGACTTGCCCATCTACATAATAACAATCCGACATAAAAAGAAGAGGTATGCTTGGATTTGGCTCACTCTCAATGCCGCGCCGATTGAAGTTAACAATTTAGGTAAATGATTTTAGTAATTTATATAAACTACTCATTTTTTCTTAGAAGTTTAACATTTGGTCCTTCCACTTTAATTATATTATATATTGAATATATATATATATACTATAGTCATATTATAAATATATAGATATAAATATATATATAATTATATATATATATATTATGAATTATATAGTATATATATAATATATTATATCATATATATATATTGAAATAAGATTTTTTTTGGTCGGCCCCGCCCCCGAAAACAATTACTGGATACGCCACTTTATATATATATTATTAATAGAGTATAATATAATTAATAATTAATATATATATAATATTATTATATATTGGCCAAATTTCTACCGTAGGTTTCTGTTCTGCAACTTGAATCCATCTGTTAGGTTTCATTGCTCTGCAACGTTAATCGCTAGGTTAGGATTCATTGCTCTGCAACGGATCCGTCTGGTTAGGTCTAACCTGTACCCTTTTAATAGTAGGAAAAATGTGTTTTAGACAGATTCATATATATATTATAATATATATAAGATATATATATAATATATATATATTAGTATATATATATCATAGATATATATATATATATTATATATCTATATATTACTAATATATATATATATAATTATATTTCTCACATTTCTCCGTACGTTTGTGTTCTAAACGACCATCCTGATGTTGCGTGCGACTCAGGCACGTGACTCAGGCAAGCGAGTTGGTTTGGTTACACAGACAAACGCACAAAAGGTGATTTTAAACACAATTCTCCCTATATATATATATAATATATATATATAATATATATATATTTATAATAATAATAATTATAATAATATATATAATAATATATGATATATATATATAATTAGTAATAAAATAATAAGGCACTACTCCTTTAAAAGGAGTACAAAAAGATCATATTCGAAATCGCCGAACCTAATCGTGGTAACCTGCAATAGTCAATAGAAAATCATCAATAGCAAGGCGAAAGAGTTCCAAATTTCTTTTTTAATCATCTTAATTTAAATGTTATTATTTTTTTTTTAAGGCTCGGACCGACGTGGGACAGAGTGGGGAATGAAGTCGCTCCCGTCCTTCCGTGAGCCGGAGACCCGCCTTTTTACTTTGCGCTTTTAATCTTGGGTAATTCATATTGGTTAAATAAAAAAAAGTTCTGCACTCTGACGCTCTAATGGCCCTAAGAAATCGAAAGAAAATCGATTATATCTTTTGGTTAATATATTATTTCGGTTAACATTTCTTTTAAGAAATTCCTAATATATATATATATCTATATATATAATCTATATATATACTATATATTATATAAATATATTATATATATATATATATCTATATACTATATATCATATATATATATAATTCTTTTTTATTAAGACATTGCTATTCAAATGAACAACAATTTAATTAAGTCATAACGAACAGGATCAAAAAGTTTAAATATTAAAAAATTAATAAAATCATACTTTTAAGCATCATACGTTGGTCAAGCTACCGAAGATAGTGGTTAGTAAAATTTAATAGAATAAGAATTTCTTATTTAAACATAACTAAATAAGACAAAAAGCTTAGAGGGATAAAAATGTTGAAAAGAGACTCACTTTTATTATTTCATTATATTATATCTATTATTATTGATTATTATTATTATTATATATAATATTTATTATTATTATTATTATTATATTATTATTATTAATTATAATTATATATGTATTATTATTTTTATTGTTTTTATTATTATTTATTGTGATTTGGCAAATTACCGAAAAAAATATGTTGTAAATATAAGACAAAATTTATAAACAAAAATCACACTCATTTATTTATTATATAATATGATATATATATATTATATATATATATTATATATATATATATATATATATTATATGTATATTATATATATATAAAATTATGATATATATCCATAATATAATATTATATTAAATATTATAGATATAATATATATGCACTTATCTCTTAAAAGAAGTTTACATTAACGTGGCATAAATGACCACGCGGATTCGCTCCATCAGCCCAGCCAGTTGACGTGTTTAGCTAAAATAACTTCCAATAGAAAGATCGCGAAAATTTCACAAGTTTCTTTTTTTTATCATGTTAATGTTTAATGTTAAATTTGTTTTTAATTTTTTTTTTATATATTTTTTCAAGGGGCCGAAGCGACGGAGGGACAGAGGGGGGAAAGAAGTCCCTCTGTCGTCCCTCGCTGAGACGAAGACTCCTGATCTTTCATCTTTGCTATTTAAACTGGGTAATCGTTAGTTTAAAAAAAAAAACTGTTATTGGAACCTTGTGGCACTATTTGCCTTGAAATAATCTGAAAAAACTAATACATTGTTGTTCGTATATATCGGTTAACACCGTTTAATAGACAATTCCTCTATTATAATATATAATATATATAATATTATATATATATAAATTAACTATATATATAATCAATATATATATATATATATTATTAATGTTATTATTAATTTATTTCAATTACATTAATTATATATATATATATATAATATATATATATATATAATAATATATATATATATATAATATATAATATATAAATAATATATTATATATATATATATATATATAATATATTATATTATATATATATATATATATTATTAAAAATAAGCTATCAAACGTTAATTAAGTTATATATAATAATATATTATATATATATATATATATTATATATATTATAATATATATATATTATATTTTATATATATAAATATATATAGCTATATAATATATATATTATATATATTACATATAATAAATATAATATTATATATATAATAATATATTATATAATAATAATATATAATATATATATATAATATACTTATATATATATATATTATTATATAATATACATGTAACAATAGCTTAAGTCTACGTTACCACTTAGTTACATTAAAGTATATAGCATTATTAGTTAATCCAATTTATTTAGGTTTAGGTTTTTGCTGAGGGTTTGGTGTTAAATGTTTAAGATAAGTTAGGTTAGGTGTTTTCGATAGTTTAGGATAGGTTAAGATTATATAGCGTCATGCTAGGTTACTTAATTTATATTGATTATTATTATAGGTTAGTTTAGGTAAGATATGTTTTGTTCAATTACCTCACGATGATAGTGTTAAAATCAATGTAATGCAATGCGATATTGGAACTGATTTCACCAAACTTATGAGTAACTTTTACTCAACAGTAATTAAATGAGAAAAATTAATTTTCTTTATATGCAATTTTAATTTCAAGCCACGTTCCTTTTCTTACCGATTTACAACCTCTACTATATACTTATTTACAACAGATTTTTCATAGACATTACATTTTATCATTGCACTTCATTGAACATAGTATTTTAGAGGATTTTTGATTTTCAGGAATTTTTATAATTTTGCAGAATTCATATCAAAAACTGATGGCCAAGGATAGCCACTTGAATGGCACCACTATTCTTTTATCTTAATACCATCTGAAATATTTAAATAATAACTATATTAAGTTGATTATAGAATTGTATTAATTTTCACTCGTGGTTTGTATTTTTTAGTTAAATTATATATTGAAATTATTTTAATAATCTGACTTTCAAATTCCTTCCTTTCACATTTTTCTTTTCTTCTTTTAAATAACAAAAAACAATTTTTTGGCCATCGCTTTTTCGTAAATTATTCACTCGAAACACAATCTTTCCTTCTCGTAGTTTAATGACTTGGAATAAACTAATTTTTTTTAATATTTTATAAACTTTCCGAGAAACAATTTAGGTCATACCGAAATTCTTTTGCCCTCTATTAAAATATATAGTATATAAACAGACTCACGTGGTTAAGCAAAAATGTTTATTATATATATATATATATTATATATATTATATAAATAATTCTAATATTAATATAGACTATATATATATATATAATATATATATATATATGAATATATATATATTTATGACTCTAATACAAGAAGCCCCATTACCCACAAATACCCCAAGACAAATTTAATGGATTGACTTTCATTTATTTCAGACATTCAATCCTAGAACACCAAACCATATTAACACTAATCAAAAACAACCCATCATACCTAACACTGACATCCGAACCAATAACCTACTAACCTATTCTCAACATTCATCAATAATAATCTTCCCCACAACACATTAAGCAATACATCCCTCACCCCCTATTTCAATATTGCCGAAACACAACAAACCCAATTAATCTATCATACAATTAAACAACTATAATAGGTGGTGATTCAACGCCCATCACAAGCCAGGTACATGGAACATCACAGCGTAGTCCGAGGAATTCACGTTCTCATGAATTTATACTTAAATATATAATTACAATTACTCTCCACCCAAGATTCCACCACAACAATCAAAGACAAACATCTCAGTACATCACTTCTCTTCTCTTCTCTTCTCTCCAACATAACAAGGAACACAGAAATAGATTCTCCATCAATAAAAGAGGAATTTTGCGTTGAAAATAAAAACCATTTTCATTAAAATTCAACAAACTTACAAAATATAAAATGCATTGGCAAAAATTTTCACAGTCCCTCTCACCATATCCCTCTACTGGAACGTTAACATCTCTCTCTCTCTCTCCTCTGCTCTCTCTCATCTCGTCCTCTCATCTCTCTCTCTCTCCTTTCTCTCTCCCCTAGATAAGGCCATAAATAAACTCATTAAAATAATACATAAAGCCTCCAACTCAACCTTCTTTCTTCCCATATCGACCATATCCTCCTTCATCCTTTTGCAAACAATAGAAATGATTGATCACCAAAATCCAACCTACTTTCACAATAACCGAATCCACAATCATGGCTCAAAAAATCCCACTTCCACCTCAAACAGCTTCTACAAACTAAAAAAACATAGCAAATGGGAAAACAAATTCATCAATAGAAAATAATTTCCATCCATAGTCATTTAGATAAAGGCTTTCGACACAGTACCCGAACTACTCATCCCCAAAAATCCTAAATTCACAATTCCCTAACAATACAAATAATGCTTAGCCAATTCACATCTTAAAGCACGTGCACAGGTTTCCAGCAAACATCATAAATTCCAAAACCGTAAATTAGGTAAACGGAAGACCCCCAAGCGCCATTTTGTTCCATTCTGTTAAACCTCTTTTACACCGAACTCCATCCCGCAATTCCATTCACACTTTAACATTCAGATGAAAAACCATAGCCATTGCCAGACCCCTCAGTACCCCTTTGCGCATTCAAACTCAAACTTACTAAAACCACCTAAAGTTGGCTATCTTTCTCAAACAGAATGTCAATCTGCATAGAAATCATTCTATACCTGATCACACTAACAGACGCCACATCATCAATTACATCCCGCAAAGTAATTCTAAATAGCCATCATCTTCTAAAAAACACCAAATTCTGTATGAACTTGACAACCACTTCAGCTTTACACTCACATTCAAAAACATCGCAAATACAGAAGAAGCACAAATTAATATCTACGAACACTTTACCACATAGTGTCATAATGAATGCAACCACACTGATGACAACTATGCAAACAATTTAAAGAACTATTAAACTATGGATCCAATCAATCGAGTATCTAACACTCATCAACAAAAGAATCAAAATAAAAGAATACAAAATGCAGCCCTTAACGAATTATCAAAGAAACCTTAACCCCCTCCAAATTCAACTTTACACGAAGAACAAAAATTCTCTCACATCAGGATCATTTGGACATATATAGCACAATTCTAGTCAGGCTCTCGAGCCCGACCTACCCCAATGTCACAACTCCCTACAAGATCACACTTATTTCATCGTTTAAATCCCCTCTCTCTCCGCTGTCCACATACATGAATCTCTTTAGGACATTCCCCTCTCCAAACAAACGTCCTAATCATAAACAAACTTTCATATTACTTAGAAAACAATAACTCAATAAAGCCCACCATTAAACCTCTAAACTCCCCCTCAGCGCTCGGAATATTCATGCAACCCAAAATACCCCCATAGAAATATGCCAATATTTCACTTTCAGACTGAGATCTGGAAAATCACTCAGGCCTCACAAATAAATAGATCGAAAGATTTCCAAAATCAAGATATCACCTTCTAATTCTGTCCGAGATACAAATAGAATGAAACAGTCCAAGCGCCTCCTTCTATAAATGCCCATGCTTCCATCTAACGAACACGCTATTCAGATTTACTTCCCGAGAAACTCTGGCGCTTATCCGGCCCGTGCAGGTGCTATTGTACTGAAATACATGGAACTCCATAGGGGGAGGTGGGGCAATAAATATAAGGATAAATTTATATAATAATATTATATATATATATAATATATATATATAACTATTATAATATATATATATTATATATTATATATAATTATATATCTATAATAATATTATATATAAATATTTATATATATTATATAATATGTATATACTACAGTGGTTTCTCAAGGCCTGTGCCCAGGGCACTGTGACGGGCTCCATTGTAAATCCTGATGGATATGTTGAAATTTTAAAATGAATTTATAGTAATTTATTTACCATTCTACAGGCATAAACATATTTTTGGCGGGACAGAGATCATATTATTCGTTTAGCGGAAAAAATATGCAGAAAGAACCAGTCGGGCCTGCAAGAAGTAGATAGTTTAAGTAAACTCGTTCATAAAGAAGGTGTGTTTGATGCGCAAGCGTAGCTGCTCAAGGTCGACAGGAAATAGATTCTCAATTGGAATTGTTGAAAAATAGTGCAACCGTTTTTTCGTGGCATATATTCCCGATCCCACTGATTCAGGTAAAATTATGCAATTTTAACCATAAATATGTATTACATTTTGCTAAAAAGTAAACGAAAGATACAATAAACAGTTTGTCCTTATTCATTGTTTTTGTGTTTCATATTAGATGAATTCAATTTTATTTGTAACAAATCCAGTATGAGAGCCAAAACACGAAATACTAGCAAATACGACAAAACTTATTTAGGCTTTGGTTTTTATTGTACTAGAAACGTTGGCGACCCTCTGCAGCTATCTATGTTTAGTATGTGGATGTAAATTGTCAAATGAATCATTGGTTCCCAGTAAACCGAGCAAGCATTTTAACACCAAGCACTCTCATTTACAAGGTAAATCTATAAGTTAATTTAAAAGATTGTAAGAGCAGCAGACAAAAGCGGCAAACTCTTTTAAAAGTGTAAAGACGGTTTCTGAAAAAGCTCAAATTGCTTCATAGGGGTTTTCAAAACTGACAGCACAAAATATGAATGCTCATATTTTAGGCTAGTCACTCATACTGCCGGTGTGTAAAAATATTGTAAAGACAATGCTGGGAAATGAAGCAACAAAGAACAAGCATAATCCCTCCGTCCAACGAAACAGTCCACAGACGTATTCTAGAAATGTCATCTAATATCGAGAAAAATGTTTGTGGTAATAAAATACAGTATTTAGATTTTACATTACAAATTGATGAATAAACAGACAATGCCAACAAAGCGCAACTCTTTGTTTTATTGATGAAGACCAAAGTGTAAATCAGTTTCTTTTATGTAAATATTTAAGTGTGACAACAAAGAATGAAGAAATCGCTAAGACACGTCGGGCTCATTTTTCTCATCAGCAGAAATAAAATGATCAATAATGGTATGTAGCATTTTCCTGTTATTTCTACATTCCTTTGCGTCTTGAATCATATTTCTAAGCATTTTGTGTATGGTGCACCTACGAGTTTTTGTAGGACCTCAAGTGTGTTGCAACTTCAAAAAGTTTGAGAACCACTGTGTTTGATAATATAATAGTACAATGTAAAAAAAAAAATAATTAAAAATAAAAAATTTCACCTTCAACCGGGGGGGGGGGGGGGGGAGTTGGGAAAAAAATATAAAATAAGGAACCTTTCCCCGATCATTGTAGAATCATGAAATTAGCACCATTATATTCATCTGTTCTTCTTGATTATATATATATATATATATATATATATATATATATATTATGTATAATATATATGTTCCATCTCTTATTATATATATTATATATATATATTATATATATATATATTAACCGTATAATATATAATATATACTATATATATATATATATATATATATATATATATATATATATATATATATATATAATATATATATATAATATTATATATATATATATATATATATATTATATATATATATATATAATAATATATATAATTATATATATATACGGTATATATATATATTATATAATAATATATTATATATATATATATATATATTATTAATTATATATTATATATATATATAATATTAATATATATATAAATATATATATATACTATAATATATATATATAGTGAGGTCCATCGCTGTCCCATGAAGCTTTTAGGGTGGATTTTCTAACTGCGATGAGTTCTCACTTTAGGGGTAAAGTGGGCTTTCTTTTCGACTTGTGTCCATGTTCTTCTACTGCTTTTTCTTTTTCCGATGCCGCGTCGCGCACCTTACTCCATTTGGGAAATATAGAAGATAAAGAAGAGAAAAAGAATATATATATATATATATATATATATATAAGTATATATATATATATATATATATATATATATATTATAATCTATATATATTATATTTATATATATATATAGTATTATAATATATAATGTAGTGCGATTGGTTATAAAAGATATTAAATTATTTGTCATAAACTTACTCTTCAGACTGATAAACAAATCTTTGGCCAGGCCCCCGTGACAAAATCAACTAACACCTTTTTATGATTCTCAAACCTGTTTGTAGCAGTATTCAGGCCTTCTGTTAAATGAGTTACGGCCTGTGCAATATTAGAATGCAATATTTAATACTTTAAAACTCACCACTATCTCCCTGAAGACCCTTCAAGTGCAACAACGGTTTGACCGAGTTCTTTTTTTGCCTTATGTGAAAACAATTCAGTCAATATTTTTTTCTTATCAATGAATGAACCTGTTTTATGATCAATCTTTTGATCATGAAACCAATGTCTTTAAGACTTAAAGCAATACTACTTGAATATTTGAATAAATGAGAAAGTAATACGTTTGGAAACACTCAAGAAACCTACTGGATTAAATTTAAAATACTTTAATAAAAAAGAAATGCAAATGTACTGATCTTACAAACTAGGCTTTTATAAATCCATGAACATGTAGTCGGATGTCCGTCTGTAGATATCCGCATACATGCGCACTGCAAATATAGAACCTGCAGTAACTATATACCGATTATATATATATATATATATTTCGAAAATATCAACAGGTTTTATAAATCCATGAACATGTAGTCGGATGTCCGTAGATATCCGCATACATGCGCACTGCAAATATAGAACCCTAATACTAAATACCAATTATATATATATATATATATATATATATATATATATTATGTTTTATTAAAAAAATAAAATATATAAATAAAAAATATTATATATAATTATATATATATATATATATAATATATATTATGCTTTAAAAAAAATATCAATACAAAATGCTCTATCATTAAATTTATATAAATTTTTGCCCATAAATATATATATAAAATATATAGATATTTATGTTCAACAATATATATAAATAAACAAAATAAAATAATAAAAATACATAGACTGACTGATTTGGCAAGAGATATTAAATATTTACTTGAAAATTAAATGATTCTAACAATTACAAAAGACGTCGATTTTTCAGTGTGTACAAGACAATGCAGTCCCAGCTGACATATAACAGCTGTTGTTCTAATGCAAAGAGTTGCCTATTAGTATTTAAAACAAATCTTTTTTACAAATAAAAAATTGAGACTTTGACAATTAACCATATGTTAAAATAATAAATATTAAATCGTTAAACGTTTTATATTTATTAGCACAATATAATATTTACCATACTTCGAGTAATAAATTTCAATAATACATAACCTTACCTGCCAGTAAATCTAGCAACACTGCGGACACAATGCACTTGCAAATCGCATTTACAGACGACGCTTTGAAATAACAATGCAAATAATATTTACTTTAAATACAATTACTTTAAATACCATTAGCTTTACAATAAAATAATCAGCAATATTTTCCACATTGAAAATTATATCACCATATTATATTTAAAAACATATTACATTTACTTTGTAATAAAACATAAAACAAGACACTTCATGGATACAAAAAAATATGCATACTACACAAATAATAAATTGATCGGAATAACAAGGAGCTACCAACTATATACACCTCAATTAACAACGAATGAAAGCGGAAAGATCAAAAATATTCACATTTTTACTATTTATATGAATCTCTGTAATTTAGATTACGCTTGCTCATCCAATCATAATTCTTAAAATAATAAATAAAATGATGTATATATTTATCAATTAATTCAGTAGGACAAATATATACTAAACATTTAGAAAGAAAGAAAATTGGTATTTCTTGTACAATCGAACTTCGTTCTCAAGAAATGACAAATTCCCTGTTCAAATATAAAAGCTAATAAAATTTAAACATTGTGCGCTACACACCTTATAAAATTATTGAATTTTATTCAACAAATATTTATTTATATATATATAAAAACATTTACATATATATAATAATGCGTAGTATCCTTACAACTGCTTTAAAAATAATAATAATAATAATAATAATAATAATAATAATATTACTATCAAAGCTTTGTCAACAACGACCAATGAGAATTCAGGTTTCAAAAATAAGTCTTAAAAGGTGAGTTTTCATTGGTTGCTGTTCACTTATATAATACAAACATATTTACAATATTCTGACTGGACAAGCAATGAGAGACGGAAGAGAAGGATTTCGGGGAGAGGCAGATGCGCAGAAGAGGAACATTCAATAACACAGGGAAGGGTGAGAACCATCCGCTTCTGGAAAATGGAAAATGCCACCACACCACCTCAGTGCACCATGAACCGAAGTTGCCGGCCTCTTCTCCAGACCATTGTATTATTTGTCTCAAAAAATTCGGTGTAAGAATTTTATTGATGATGGATCCAGTAGACTGTGGTAAGCATTTCACCCAACTGATAGCCCACGTAATGGAGGGTCTGTTTTTTCAATTTGTTGTTTCTTTCGTCTAGGACACTGAAGGGCAGTATACCCTGCCCAACAGTGTCCCAGAGAGCCCCCAACCAACGACAAGATAAACAACTGCAGGGAGGTTTATGCATTTTTTTTTTAATTTTTCTCCCATTTATAAGGGTTTTTATTGAGACGACCGTGGTCAAACCTTGACCATAAGGTCGTCCCTTTTATATTATCCACATCCCAGCACAAGCCTTAGGAGAGCAATGCTCTTGTTAATTACCATTTTGCTCAATTCTAAGCTGGTAACCTACACTGGGAGCTTCTTTAGATGTTCGAGAAAACTTTTCTTGATTACTCCCCGTGCTCCCACCACTATCGGGATCACTATTATTTCATCAATTTCCCATTCTTCTTATTTCGTGTTTCAATCTTTGATATTTCAATTCCTTTTCGCGTTCATAAGCCACCAAGTTATTGTCTAATGGAACTCCCACCTCTATCAAATAGCATTTCTATTCCCTCTTATCTTTCACTACTATGTCTGGTCTATTATGGGTGACTGCTATTTCAGTTGGGATAGCACAATCATATAATATCAACGCCTCTTCATTTTCCTCTATTTCTGGGGGATTATGCTTCCAGTAACTCATTACTTCCAATCTGATATTATACTTCTGGCACAATTTGAAATGTATAAGACTACATATGGTGTTGTGCCTTTCTGTATACAGATGACGATTCAGTAGAACTTGACACCCCGCTAAGATGTGAGAACGGATTCGCGTGTCCTGCTCACATACTCTACTGTACATCTGTCACTGATGTTTTCTTTTTTTCGTGTGCTTCCTGTGCCATCTTGTTCGAAGAGTGCGATCTTGCGCTGCTGTTACTATTCTTTCCTCTTCAGATCTAAGTATGCCTTTACTGAATATTTCTATCGATTTGTCTCCATCAATGTATACTTCCCCATATAATTCTTTATATTGCTGTGTCATTGATTGACTCTTCCATTGGTTTAAATGTTTTTGTTTTCTGTTCTCCCCATATCTGTCTTTAAGATATTTCATTCTTATTTTTGTTGTTTTTTTCTCCCATCCCTGGACCTGATCTGTTTGTTATATTGTGGTGCCCGCATGTATCTCTCTCTTTTTTATATGGAGGCGGTCCGATTTGTTTCTTTCAGCACAACCACCCACTGGATGAATTTCTTTGTTAGCTCTCCAGGTATTCACCTAATTCCGGATGATCTCTTTCTTGTATACCTGATCCAACTCAACCATTCCCAATCCTCCTTTTTTCCGTTCTGGGTACAATCGAGATAATATTTGTCCCTTGTAGATCATCTTATGTGCATTTAGCATTTTTCTGGCCGAGATGTCAAGTTGGTTCAGATCTTCTTGATACCAATCTATTATCCCGCAGCTATATAAGATGACTGGTACCGCAATCGTTTTAATGGTCTCTACTTTATTTTTTGCTGTTAATCCTGATTTTAATATTAATTTTGTTCTTTTTAAGAATTCTTTCTTCAGTTTCTCTAATTTTTTTGTTCAATTTTTTCTGATTCTTCTATACCTAGATATTTATATGTATTTTCCTGTTGTAGCTGGGTGATGGTAGTTTGATCCAGCATAATGTTCTCACTCTCCACTCTTCTCCCCTTCTTAAGTGAGAGAAAGGCACACTTATCTAACCCAAATTCCATATTTATATCATATGAGAATTTTTTTACGATCTCTATCTGTCTGGTAGTTTCCTCCCTATTTGGTGAATATAACTTTAGGTCATCCATATAGAATAGATGAGATTATTTTTGGTTTCTTTTCATTTCTTGGATTAATCCTGTAGCCATTTTCAATGTTATTTATAAGATTACTTAGGGGGTTAATGGAGAGTTTAAATAATAGTGGAGAGAGAGAATCTCCTTGGAAAATACCTCTCCTTATTTTAACATTTTTTATTTCTACAATCTTTGTATTTTAGTTTCAAGTTAACTTTCCATTGTTCCATTCCTCTGCCTATAAAATTTACAACGGTCTCACTTATTTTATATATTTTTAAAATTTCCTTAATCCAACTATGGGGAACACTGTCGTAAGCCTTCTGATAATCAATCCAAGCCATACTGAGATGCTTTTGTTTTTGTCTACTATTTTTCATTATCATTTTGTTAATACACCTGCTTGCGCCTGACACCTGCCTGCTTTAGTACACCTTTTTGCTTCTTCATGTTTTTTTTTTTTTTTTGGTTTCTCCCGGGAAAAAAACTGGTTTTATCGAGACGGCCGTGGTCAAACCTTGACCATAAGGCCGTCCCTTTTATATTAACCGCATCCCAGCACAAGTCTTAGGAGAGCAATGCTCTTCTTAATTATCATTTTGCTCAATTCTAAGCTGGTAACCGACACTGGGAGCTTCTTCAGATGTTCGAGAAGACTTTTCTTGATTACTCCCAGTGCTCCCACCACTATCGGGATCACTATTACTTCATCAATTTCCCACATTCTTCTTATTTCGTGCTTCAGTCTTTGGTATTTCAATTCTTTTTCACGTTCATAAGCCACCAAGTTATTGTCTAATGGAACTCCCACCTCTATTATATAGCATTTCTGTTCCCTCTTATCTTTCACTACTATGTCAGGTCTATTATGGGTGACTGCTATATCAGCTATTATATATATATATATAATAATTCTCCCATTTAAAGGGGTTTTTATAGAAATGACCGTGGTCAAACCTTGACCATAAGGTCATTTCACTTATGTTATCCACATCCCAGCACAAGTCTTAGGAGAGCAATGCTCTTCTTTATTACCATTTTACTTAATTCCAAGCTGGTAATCGACACTGGGAGCTTCTTCAGATGTTCGAGAAGACTTTTCTTGATTACTCCCAGTGCTCCCACCACTATCGGGTTATATTCCATGCTTTAACATGTGTTCTTTTAAACTTCCCATCTCAATACATTCGAAGCTGCATTCTAAACATTTAAATTTAAATTTTGCATGTGTTAACATGTGTGATTGTAAGACATATTTCCGATTACACTCAAAGCTGCAACCGGAACACTTAAACAATTTAAGATTTGCATGTGTTGACATGTGTGTTTTTAAGCTTTCTTTATGTTTACATTCGTAGTTGCACTCGGAACATTTAAATTTTTGGTGTGTTAACATGTGTACTTTTAGGTTTCCTTTCTGATTACATTTGTAGTTGCACTCAGAACATTTAAATTTTGTATGTTTTAACATATGTTTTTTAAAGTCCCCATTTAAATTACATTCGAAGTTGCACACAGAGCATTTAAATTTTGTATGTGTTAACATGTGTACTTTTAGGTTTCTTTTATTATTACATTCGTAGTTGCACTCGGAACATTTAAATTTTTTATGTGTTAACATGTGTTTTCTTAGGTTTGCTCTCTGATTACATTCGTAATTGCACTCAGAACATTTATATAATGTATGTTTTAACATATGTTTTTCAAAGTCTCCTTTTAAATTACATTCGAAGTTGCACTTAGAACATTTAAACAATTTAAAGTTTGTATGTGTTAACAAACTTAACATGTGCAATTTTAAATTTGCTTTGTGACTACATTCGTAGCGGCATTCTAAACATTTAAATAATTTAAAATTTACATGTGTTAATATGTGTGATTTTAAGTATCCTTTATGATTACATTCGTAGCTGCATTGGGAACATTTAAATAATTTTGTATTTGAGTGTTTCAACAGATGAGATTTTAATTTTGATTTAAGATTACATTCATAACTGCAATGCGCACATTTAAAGTTTCTTTCACTGTGTGATTTCAAATGATCTTTCAACTCAATCCTTTTGTTATGTCTTCTTGATGCTTGAGATTTGCTTCCTACAGAGCCTTTTGCTTCAATTATAACACAATCCTCCTCTTCTGGGACACTAATGAGGGTCTGTAGAAAAGAAAAATGCAAACATCAAAACGAGACCATATTAATATCTTTTAATGCAAACGGGAAAAATCTATACAAATTGATGAATATCTATTCAAGCTAGCCTATAGTGGTGTGCCATTTTTAATACATAAATTTAAAAATTTGAGCAAATGGTTGAAAATATCTCTCATTTTTGGCAAAACAAAAATTATTATCTGCCAAATAAAACAAAAAAATAAATAAGGGTATGAACCATTTAGATCTTTTAATAGCCTAATGAAAATTAATTATAATTCTTTTTTATATTTAATATAAATGGCTAAGATCCAAAATATTTATGGTTTTATTTGTTAGATCAGTTGTTCTCAAAGGGTGTTCCCAGGCGCACTGTTGCGCCCGGTGACATGCCTAGGTGCGTTCTATGAAATCCAAGATAGATATGTGTGAGGATATAAAAATGAATTTATAGTACATTATATCTTCCTTTCAGCATTAAAATGTTGTTTGCGGCAGGTTATTATTATTCGGTTAAGAGCGGAAAAAATATGCAGCAAAGAAGAGTCAGTGGTCTGCATGAAGGTTTTATACACGTGGTAACTCGTTCAAACGAGGTGTGTACTGATGCGCAAGCTTAGCTACTCAAGGTCGCGCTGTAGTGTAACTGTCACAGTAGCAGTAATAAGTTTTATGCAAATGGAAGTGAAGCGGATGTATAGTGATAAGTGTGTTGGGAATCGACCAGCTGGGATGCCGAAGAAAAGGTATATTGAGTCAGTAAAGGAATGTCTGGAGGAGAGAAATGTGAGTATGGCAGATGCGAGAAGAAAGGTGCATAATAGGAATGAATGAGGGAGTTTTGTGAGGGGGTATGGCTGTGGCTCACCTGGGCCAAGATATGAACCCCACATTGACTAGATGCAATAGTGAGGGTCCATCGCGGTCACGTGAAGCTCTAGGTTAGATTTTCTGACTGCGACGAGTTTTCATAATAGGTGTAAGGGCGGTAAGGCTGGGGCTTTCTTTCGATTGGGTCATATTCTTTACTATTTTCTGTTCCGGTGCATGTTACGCACCTTACCCCCAGTCTTGGGGAAAGAAGGAGGATATATATATAATATTATATATATATATTATAGATGTATATATATATTATATATAATATATATTTTTGTCGTATATATATATTATATATATATATATATTAGTATATACATATATAATATATATTAGAGGTTACGAATTCCGAGCCGGAAATTCATTTTTGTCCGGTTCCGGTTTCAGCCCGGAATTTTGAAAAATTTCGTGCTGAACGGAATTTACTAATGTACTTGATAATTAAAAAATTTGCTGGAAAAGGGATTTATTTTATATAACCCATGCTAGGGTTGGAAAAAAAACGTTTTTTTCAAATCATAACTCAAAAGTGAATTTAAGGGATGAATTAAATATAAAAATATTGAAATTAAATAAGATTATCAAGATTGTAATGAGGAGGATGGATGAATGACTAATTAAGATTTTGTTTTGGAATATAACTATTTGATTCACTATCAATAGTCCAACTCCCAGACCCAAGTCACTACTGAGTACTGACTAATGTGCTGTGACTACTGTCAAGCTCATTTATCACTGGGCTCATCAGCGTGATAGCCATTTAATTGTGATATGACTGATAAGTCTGATATTTCAAGAGTCGTATGAAGTATGTGTGCGAATGTACAGTGGGTGAAGGAGCAGGGGCAAGTAACAGACTGCTAAGCTTAGCTGCCTTAGCATATTCATCTCTCTCAGTTCAATTTTCAGAATTTCCTAGTCTAGATTATGAGCAATAAATACTAGTTTTTGCAACGTCTGCACAACAAAAGTTATATTTTATGTGAGGGCTTGTGCAACTTATTTCTTAAAAGTACAGCCACACGACCTTTTGTCACGTGGCATTTCTAAATTCTGATTAAATAATTATGATAAAATTATAATGAGAGCTGAAACAGAGTAAGAAAACATTAATGAAGCACAAACAAAATATTATGAATATCAAAATCAGAATCTAAAATTAAAAATTGGAAACCATACATTTTGAACACAACTCAGGGGCTTCCCAATTGGTAGGAAATTGGAACCAAATGTTAATTAGAGTCATATTTGCTAAACTTATAATAAAAGGTTCAAACATGTAATTCAAACTTATTTAAAAACGGAAAAAACAAATTTTACTTGTTTTTTCAGGCTGTTTTTTCATGAAAAGAAAAAGTTTTTTTTCAGGAAAAAAACGAGCTTGTCTTTTTCCTTTCCCACCCTACCAAGCCCATTTTTAACAAAATATATGGTAGCCTTGTGTAGTTATTCATACACATGTATTATTGAAAATAAGTTTTACTCAATAATCTCAAAATATAAGATAATAAGATACTATAAATTCAAATTTAAAATCTAAATATATTATATAGTATATATATATATATATATATATATGATATATTATATATATATTATATTTTATTTATATATTAATATTTTTATATATATTAATATATATTATATATATATAATATATTATATATATATATATATATATATACTTAATACTTATATATTATATATATATATATATATATAATTATATATATAATATATATATATATTATATATATATAGTATTGCATGGAATACATAGTCCAATTTTTCAAAATGGCTCGTAAGCCAGTGAATAGTTAGAAATAAATGACTCTTTGAATTATTTAGCTATCCATATATCTGTAGGAAATGATATCTGATCAGCCTTAGATAATATTCTCGAATTACTGCTGATCTCAATCTTATGTTGAAGTTGGTAAAGCATCATCTCGTCTACAAAAATATTTTGCTACTAGGAAAAATAAGATATTTGGTTGAATATGGGCAACAAGTTCTATGAGTCTGCTTTTCAGTGATTGTGAATAGCTGATTACTACTGCAATAAAACTTGTTTATTTTCTGAAGATGCCTGATGAATTTGGGTGTTGATATGGAAATTTTTTGGGGAAAAATTTTCTCTCCAAACTCTGTTTCACGGCTTCGATCTTTCGCTATTTTGGGGTTTCCAGTGTTCTAAAAAATACAGGATTCTCCCTTTTACTATCCAAATTTTTGATTTCCAGATATTCTCTTCAGTGATGATTTTCCATATGTTTATGAAGTGGCGTTGTATTAAATGTTTTTGGTGAACTACCTAGTTTTATTTTTTTTTTGTGGCATATTTTACACTCTATTAAAGATTTTGTAACATTATTATAATAAAAATAATTTTTTACGAATGATGGCATTTTTAAACAATTTTGTGAGGTTATTATTATGAACTGCTGATCATATGAAATAAAATTTTATTCAAAAAATAAGTATATATATATATATGATGATATATATTAGTATATATATATATATATATATATTATAGTATATATATATATATATATATTATATATATATATATATATATATATATATATATATATATTATATATATATATAAAATATATATATATATATATATAATATATATATGATATATATATATATATATAATAAATATATATATAATATATAATATTATATATATATATATAAATATTATATATATAATATAATATATACTATATATATTAATATAGTGTTGCACCGATACAAATTTTCCGAGACGATACAGTATCTACAATTTTGTTCATTACGATACGATGCCGATACCGGAAAGATTTGTGCGATACACGTACCGATACTTTTACTCTATATAAGTATGGTATATATATTATATATATATTAATATATATATATATATATATATATATATATATTAATATAAATATTATATATTATATTATATATATCGAAGCACTGGTTAATGAAACCATACTATTCTCTACACTGCAGCGGTGCCCAGGCCCTATGACTTTCTCACGCATTAAGATTATCATACATTTATTAAAATAAAATAATTTTTAAAAATTAATATATTATATATATATATATATATATAATATATTAATTATTATATATATATATATATTATTAATATTATATATATAATATATATATTATATATATATATATATTATATATATACTATATATGATATGGTGAATGAAGAGGTGATGAAAGCGGTTAAAGGTAAGAAGAAGCGTGTTGAATGTACTAAAAGCAAATGATGAAGTTTCAAAAGAAAGTATGCTTGGAATTATATAAGGAGGAAATAAAGAATTACTAAAAGATTGATGGTAGTAGATAACAGAGGTTAAATGAAAACAAGTTTTGGAAAGAGGATGAATAGAAATAGAAAGGGTAATAGAAAGCTCTTTTGGAAGCGCGATAAGTTTAAGATGTAGAATAAGGGAATTCTGCTTAGAATAATGAATAGGTATGGTGCTTTTTGTAAAATGAATGAAATGGATGTGAGGGAGTTTGAAAGAACACTTTCGAAATTTGCACATATTTAATAGTAATGAAGAGGTTTAAGTGAATGTGTTGGTTTGATTGTGAGAAGGAATAGCTATTTTGGGGATAAGGTCATTAGTAAGGAGGATGTAATGGGTAGGGTGAGAAAGTTGAAGAATGTAAATCTGCAGGTATAATGAAATTACTAGTGAAATGATAAGAGCGGAGGCGAGATGGTGATTGATTGATTTGGAAGTTGTGTAATAAAGCGTTTATTGGAGGAGAGGTATAGTTCATAGGGATTGGAGGAAGCGTAATAGTACTTGTATAAGGGAAGGGAAAAAGGGGAACAGTAAAGAAATTTATAGGGATAAGTGTTTTTTGCGTGTTGTAGGAATGGTATTATGCTGGTATTTTGTCGAAAGAGTGAGTCGAGTGACTGAGGACTGATTGGTGAAGAACAAGGTGCGGTTTTAGGAGTGGTAGAGGATGTGGTGGATAAATTTTACATTTGAAACAAGTATGTGAGAAATGAGGGAGAGAAAAGAATAATTATATTTAGGTTTTAGGATTACTGAACAGGCGTATTGATAGAGTAATACGGAAGCTTTATGGAGGTATTAGTTGATATATGGTGTTGGTGTGGCTTCTGAATTGGAATCAAAGGTATGTATTGACGATAGTGAAGCGTGTTAAGAATAAATGGAGTTCAATGGTGATTTGTTTAGGATTAATAGCGTAGTGAGAAGGGTTGTGTATGTCTCCTTGTTATTCAATGTGTATAGTGGATTGGGTTATGAATAATTCGAGGTGGGGATGGCAAGAAATGGTGTTAGAATGATGGAGAATGGAGAGGAGTGAAGGGCTACCTATTGTATGCGGATTATTTGTTTCTGTGTGGCGAGTCTGAAGAGTTTGAGAGATTGGTGAGGATTTGGCAGGTATGTAAAAGGAGGGTTTGAATAGTAAACGTAGATAAGGTAGGTTATGGTTGTGAGTGAGGAACGTCCTCAGTGTGAAGTTATGTTAGATGGATGAGCAGCGGAGCAAGTGTCTGATTTAATGATTTAGGAGTATGGTGTTGGATGAGAAGGGAAGGAATGATGCAGAGTGTAAGTAGGAAAGTTGTGAATGGCAAGGAAGGTGGATGTGCAATTAATGTTGGTGAATGTAAAGGGACTAGTCTTGAGTGCGCTAGGGTCTTACCTGATGGTATGTTGTTACCTGTGTTATTGTAGGTAAGTGAGACTATTGTTGGATAAGAATTAGGATCAGAAGTTCAAGTGTGTTCAGAGTGACATCTGGGCATGCTAGGTGTAAAAGAATTAATAAAGGAGAATGAACGTATAGAAGAGTGGTTGTGTTGAAGAAAGGTATGAAGAGATAAATGAAAGATGTTTGAGATGGTTTGTCATGTGAAAGGATGATGAAAGTCGTTGGTTGAGCGATGTATAAGTGGAGAGTGTGTTGGAAACGACCGGCTGGAGATCGAAGAGAAAGTGGATTGAGTGGTGAACGAATGTCTGGAAGAGTGAAATGTGAGTTTGGCTGAGGCGAGAATAAAGGTGCATGATAGAGAGAATGCGGGTTTTGTATGGGGGCATGTTTGTGGCCCACCTGGGCCGGTGAACCCTTACATTGACGATTTACATAGTGAGGGTCCGTCGCTGGTCCTATGATGCTCTAGGGTGATTTTCTGTCTGTGAAAGCCTCACTAATTAATCCCGGCTACGAGGGCGGTAAGGCTGGGCTTTCTTTTCGAC
The DNA here is from genome assembly GCA_015478945.1 of Trachelipus rathkii. Lineage (NCBI taxonomy): Eukaryota > Metazoa > Arthropoda > Malacostraca > Isopoda > Trachelipodidae > Trachelipus > Trachelipus rathkii. The sequence goes on from JABUQX010039294.1 coordinate 33,690, forward strand.
GTTTGTCATGTTCTCCTACTGCTTCTCTTTTCCGATGCTTGTACAGCGCACCTACCCCCAATCTTGGGCAAAGAGGAAGGTGAAGAAAGAATAATAAATATTTATTCAAGTTATTATATTTATATATATAATATTATAGTATATATATATATATATATATATTATATATATATATCTATTAATATATAGTATATATATATTGGCTCGTGCGCATGAGGTTGATCGCACCTCTCATACGAGAGGACGCTGGTTTAAATCCTCCGCGTAGCAGTTGCAGTTTTATCTACCTGGGGGCAAGAATTAAAAATAGACTGCGAACACGTTGGTAGCGCTGTTTGGGAATATGCGGCCTTAAGTTCGATTCCTGTGGTCCCCTTGGTTTATCCTGCAGTAGGGATAAAGCCACGTTAAAAGTAGTTTTATATATATATAATATATATATATATATATATATATATATATATTATATATATATATATATTATATTATATATATATATATATATTATAGTATATGCTATTTTTCTTTTTTTGTAATTTGTGCTTACGAACGTAAGAAATGGTCGAGTTTGGGTTCGTTTTTGTCAAATTTACCGAAAAATCGCAAGAAACTCACCAAACGTAAAGAATTTGCTTAATTCTGTAAATTGCTATTTCTCGTGCTTGCCGATTTAGCACGTTCTTACGAAAAATGTTAACAAACGATGCGGCTTGGTGTCTAATTAATAAAGATCTGTGCAATCTTGCTTAAATATAATTTTCCAAATGGATAACTCCATCACAAATAGTATGATCATTATTTGTATAGTCAATCATTGTTATGTTTTTATTTCGTTTATTTCCACAAGTGCTCCATCAAACAAAGTGATTCCAATTGTTTTAAAAACAAACGTAGACCTAGCACGAATCGTCGTTTAAACACAGCATTCAAACTGAAATTTTGAATTTGAATTCTGACCAAATCCCAAAATTTTCCCTGACCAGCGTGTTTCGTTATATTTTGGCGTATAAATATTATATATCATTATTGCATCTATTTTTCTCAGTTCATACATTAAATTATTGAAATTTACTTTAAAATTGTTCATTACCATTATGAATTTAAAAATATTTTTTTTTTTGTATTATTTCAATAGCTTCCATCCGTCCAACGCACTTCTTTTTTATTTTTGCCAAAAGTAAACAGTTTATTTACTCAAAAATAAATAATTAAAGCTTAAATCTGAAAGAGTAGCTAAAAAACGTATGTGATACACAAAGTGCTAAATGGGCAGATTTAGGTTAACTTTTTCTTCCCAAGCATCTGAATTTTTGTTTTATAGCGTCTTCGTCTGTCAAAGCTTTCAGTTTTTAAAAATTTCTCTGCTCTTCAAGTTTAATGATCTGTCTCCATCATTGGTTTTTCACCTTTTTATTCCTTGGAATAAATAACTTATTTGTGTTTCTGATATATTCACAGTAGCCTTCACTATGCCAGCCTCGTAATTTGGTCACATTTTTTGAGTAATAGAACTTTAATGAATATTTTTGACGATCTTTATAGCATGTGCACTTGTTCTTTGAAAATCAGACTATTTTTTCCGCTCTCCATTATCTGGCTTTATTTTCGAAAAACACCTCCACTTGTGCATTTCCATGGGAAAGATATAGTCTAATTAATAATTTGCCACCATTCTGCATAACAATATTGATTCCCAGGTACTATAAGAAGAAAAAACTTCTCTTAGAAGGACAATCAACATCCAAAAATATTTTGAATGTTATTCAAGGGTAGAATGAGCTTCACTGCAAATAGAGTGTATTGTGCTTTTGTTTCCTCAGCAACAGAATTGTGTTCGTTATTGGTGTACAATTCTTAGCAATAAAGAATATTTGTTTTCCTTGTTCTGGCTGATGAATAAAATTACTAGGATCAATGAGCCCTTGGACAGGCTTTTACTTCAGAGGACATCTTTCTAATATCTTTTCTGTCATTTTGATTTAGCACAGTCTGGCATTCAAGTTTGAATTTTAGGATATTACTTTCATTCGAAGTGACTTTTTTGAGTTTTTTTTGTCTGAAATCCAAGATTAATACATTTTACATCCCGCAAATTGTCTTTGTCATGTAAATCTAATGCAAAAAGCTTAGTTGTTGTAGCAGGCATTTTACTGGACTTAAATCTTTCCATAATATTTAGTATGAGACATTGTAAATCTGTGAACAGGAATGGACTAAGTGGGTCTGACGTTTGGAACTTTCGTAAAAATGATTCACTTTCTAAGAAAGCATTTTAAAAAAAGCCAGTTGGCATTTTAAAAATACATCTTTGGTTTGAATAGAAACATTTTGTAATGGTTTGGTGTTGAGATTTTCGGCTGTCAACTGAACAAAAATCCAAAATCATTTGTCAAACTAAAAAAAAAAAAAACAAAAAAAAAAAAAAACCCCATCGTCAAGAAAGAAAAAAAAATCCTAAAAAGAAAAAGAATATAACAATTAAGTCATAAGTAACTGACAGTCTAAAACACTCATATATCCAATCACTTCAAGTGGAAAGATGAACTTGGAAACAACGTTACATACAGATATAGGAAGCCGTAGTAGTATAGTCGACTTATAAAATGAAAGAAACGATAGAGTAGATTTTATGGATGGTGTGTCCCGCATCCTTTTCATTCACTTTCAAATACATCTCTTATTCCACAATTAATACCAGTAAGGAATAAAAAGTATAGTCAAAAATATGTAACTTGGTCATGGATCTATTGCCTTCATATGGTCTTTTGAAAGTTTAAAACTTCCGACTTTTTGGAATTTCCTACTTAGCGTATTTAAAAAGTTTCCCTGACTTCCTGATTCCAGAAAGTGTGACCGAAACAGGAAATTACTACTAAAACTTTGTGTTCTTATCGAGCGTAAGCACAAATAATGAAAACGAAAACGTCTAAATTAAAAGCAAAGAAAATGCTAAAATTAATTCTATCGCAAACGCTTCGTATTATTAATAATAAGTGATTAAAGAGATAGACTTTAAAGAAATTAGTCTATGTAAAGTATTTAGTGGCTGTGCTACTTCTATTTTATCGCAAGCCAAATAATCTTTATTGGAAATAATTTCTTATTTATTTCTTCTTTATAATTGCAGGTCTAAGGTCCCGCATAACAAGCCTTTGTTATTTGTTCTGATGGGAAGTTTTTTCCATGAAAAATCACCTTTCTCCGTAAATTTTTTAGCTTTAGCCTTTATCCATCTAACCTTTTTGATAAACTTGTTTTAACTTGTTCTCGATAACATTATCGCCCTAAAACTACTGCATTTGATGTTCCTAAACTTAATGTTTATGTCTCGCTTGCCGATTGGAACCCTTTAAAAGATCTTCATCTTTCAGATAAAACATTTAAAAAAAAAACTGTTCTAACAATGGTTTTCTTATATCTTTTTATTAACAAAATCAATTGGCAGTTCTTTAAGATTAAAGCATCTCCATGAACTTGATGTCACACATTGTTTACTAAAATATAAATGTGCCAACTGTAACATCGTACTTGAGGTCAAACTTTCTAACAACTAAAGATGCGACCTTCAACACATGGGCCATTTTTCCTTTGAACTAATCCCGATCTCTCAATCAGAGAATTTACGCTGCAGAGATCGCGTACCTAAATAGGCACCGTAAAGTCTCTTAAAAATTCTCCATTCTCAAAGACGTGAAGAACTTAAAAATTTGAATCTTTTAATAATAAAAAACTTAAACTTAAATAAATATATATAGAATTCTTTGGCACTCCCGATTGCCTGTACTAATTGCTAATTTCGTGCAAATGAACA
>JABUQX010039294.1:42500-50042 GCA_015478945.1 Trachelipus rathkii
TCTGTGTCTTAAGTAGTTTTCTGTTGGGTGGATGTTGTGTTGTTTGGGTTTGGTGGAGGTTGAACATTGTTCAGAATGTTTGTAATATAGCTCTGGTGAAGAAGGAGGTTGTTTGAGTCTGTTGTGGGTAGGGTTAGAGAGTGCAATTGTGCATGGTGTTGGGGTTTGGGTTTTGTAAAAGAAATTGTGTTCCTATCATGTCTAGGTGTGTGTCTATGGGTAGAATTTTGGTAACTTCGTGCAGGTGTTGTTAATGTTCATCCTGTTATGATTCTTAGAGCTTTGTATCAATTAGAGTTTATTTATTGTTGTTTCTAGTCAGTAGTGGGTGCCAAGTTGGAGAAGCGTAGTTTAGGGTCAGGCAAATGTATTGTCTGTGTATGGTGGTGGATGGTAGTTTATTGTTTGTGAAGTCTGTGCCAGCGATGGTTCTTAACCCTTTTGCTGCATCAGCGCTGAGTCAGCGTGTGTACCACTCATGACGGAAGAAATATGAACATATATATATATATATATATATATATATATAAGTATTATTATAATATAATATTATTTCATATATATATATATATATATATATATATATATATAATATAATATTATACTATATATATATATATTATATACGTAATATATTATATATATATATTATATATTTTATTATATATATACTATATATATATAATATATATAGTATTATATATAATATATATATATATATATATTATAAATAAATTTCTTTTTTTGCAATGCATGTAGACATTCTCTTGTCCGCATTACTACAGAATGCAAGAACCTCTCTCTTCCTCTTCGTCCTCGTCTTCGTTCTCACGTCTCCTTCTCTCTCTGCTCTTCTCTCTCTCTCTCTCCTCTCTCTTTGCTCTCTCTCTCTCCTCTCTCTCTCTCTTTCCTCTCTCTCATCTCTTCTCTCTCTCTCGCTCTCTCTCTCTCGTCTCTCTCTCTCTCTCTCTCTCTCTCTCTCTTCTCCCTTCTCTCTCTTCTTTCTCTCTCTCCACTTCTCTCCTCTCTCTCTCTCTCTCTTCTCCTTCTCTCTCTCTCTCTCTTCTCTCTCTCCTCTCTCTGCTACTCGTCTCTCTCTCTCTCTCTCTCTCTCTTCTCTCTCTCTCTCTATTCTCTTCTCTTCTTTCTCTTCTTCTCTTCTTCTCTTCTCTCTCTTCTCTTCTCCTCTTCTATCTCTTCTCCTCTCTCTCTCTTCTTCCTCTCTCTGCTCTCTCTTCTCTCTCTCTCTCTCTCTCTTCTCTCATTCTGCTTCGTCTCTCTTTCTCTCTCTCTTCTCTCTCTCGCTCTCTCTCTCTTCCTCTTCTCTCTCTCTCTCTCCTCTCTCTTCTTCCTTCTCTCTCTTCTCTCTTCTCTATTCTCTCCTCTCTTCTCTTCTTTCTCTTCTCTTCTCTCTCTTCTCTCTCTCTCCTCTTCATCTTCCTTTCTCTTCTTCTCTCTCTCTTCTCTCTCTCTCTCTCTCTTCTCTCTCGTCTCTCTCTTCTCTTCTCTCTCTCCTCTCTCTCTTCTCTCTTTCTCTCCCTCTATCTCTCTCTCTCTCTCTCTCTCTCTCTCTCTTCTCTCTCTCTCTCCACTGTGCTTCTTCATGCTCTATAAAATTTGTTCTCATTCTTCCTCTCCTCTCTCTCTTCATTCTCACACTCTATTCTCTCTATATATATAATATTAATATTATATAATATATATATATATATATATATAGATATATATATATATATTATATATATATATATCTATATAAACACAAAGGGAAGATAATAAGAATTTTGCACACATTGAGGCAAAGGTTGGGGGGGGTAAGGGGGTAGGGAAGAAAAGGAAAGATGAGGGCCTCAAGTAGAGATGAGATGAAAGGGGTATTTGGAGGGATAAGGCGTATAAACAGATCTTAATAAAAAATAGTCCTGCATCTACTAGAATACTAGCCAAATTTTCGAATGAAACAGAGCTTTGTAATCATCTCCCTTGTCTCTGGCAACTTGTTCATAATGATAAAATCAAAAAAGGCGAGACCAAGTATTATAACTCACACTGGTCTTAAAATTGCCAAATGTCACTAGATAAATGTAGCATAATGACTTAAATTTAGAAAAGAAACCAAAGATTCCATAACTGAAATTCATATACACAATGATACGAGTTTGAAAATGACACATTAACTCAGTCGGCATCAAGTCCTATTAAAGACGCCATTATCGTGTCATATTGATTGACAAAACCCGCGCAACGGCGAATAAGGGTTAATTTGTTGTTTCTTGTCTTGCAGATGAAGTTATGTTTGTTATATGCTTTTGTGAAAGTGAGATGCGTGTCAAAGTGTTCACTTACTTCGAGGATTTTTGGGGGGTTTGTTGTTCAAAGGGTAACAGGTAATGTTGCTTTTAGGAGATTGGGGAGGTGTGGCATCCAATTAGTCGGTCGGTGGTGATTTGGTATAGTTGACATGATTTTTCTAGGAACGGACATTCTGTTTTCTGTTAGCCATTTTTGAAGTTGTTGATTATAGTTGTTGTGTCAGGTTTTGGTGCTGTGATTTAGGTTCTGGTGATGTAGTGGCTATGTGATGTATCTGGTCAAAAGGATGTAAGATTGTGATCTGTTGTGGTTGTGGGAGATTGGCTTAAATGTGGTTGAAGGTAGTGTAGAACTGTAGGGGTAGTTTTGGCGCCCCTGGGGAATCTCCGTTGTTGAATGTTTGTATTTTGTAAAATGTATTGGATATTTGTTTTGATGAATGCATGGAGTTTATTTTTTTAGTATGGTTTTTTCGCAAGTAGTTGTATAACGTGTTGCGATAATAGGAGAGCTGGGGAGTAGATGAAGGTCAAGGGTTTTTCCTGGTTTAAGTTGGGTATAAATGAAAGCTTTTTTGGCCAGATAGGGGGATATTAAGTTTATGCTGATGGAGCTTATTATATTATTTGTGCTATTGAAGGGGAGTTATAGTTAAGCTGTGTTCCCTAGATTTTGAGTGTGTTTGTTTGAGATGTTGTCTTGGCCAGTTGCAGGTGAGTTTTTAAATGTCTGTTTGTTAGTGTTTTTTTCCCTAGGGTCCGAGTTGTGGTTGTTTATTGTTTGTCTGTAGTTTTTAATGTTTTGCTTGAGGGCTTTGATGTTTTTCCTGTTTTGAGGGTTGTAAAGTGGTTGTTTTTGCTTGCTTTGGGAATATATATATATATATATATATAATCTTATTATATATATATATATATATATATATTTAATATATATATAATATATAATATAATATATATATTTATATATATATATATATTATATATTAAATATATATAGTAAATATAGAACTGACCTTTTAACATGCTTTATCCCCTATTAAGAGGGTAACACAGGAGGACCACAGGAAAAGAATTTAAGGCCGGTATCCAACCAGGCAACACGAACATATGTCACAGTAGAGTTTAATTCTTGCCGCCAGTAGATAAAACTACAAACTGTATGTGGAAGATTTGACCTTGCATCCTCTTGCTTGACTGAGGACTCAGCCTTGCGCATGAGGCGTTCTAGATATATTAATATAATATATATTATATATATATATTTTATATATATATATAATTTATATATATTATATATATATAAATATTATATATAATATATATAATATATTATATATATATACCGTAAAACGGGGCAATTTGGTCCAAAATCAGGGGTACTCAAAATGCTAAGTTTGATGAGACTATTATGTATTTTTTTATTCGGAAATTTTTTTTTTTATGTTAAATCGATTAACTCTTTTAGGAGTAGAATTAGGTATAGATTTGGTATTTTGTATAATTAACATATATGATTAATGTTAGACAGCGATAAGTAAGTGGACATAATTGCGCACATTTTTGTGGGGTGCGGAGCAAATATTCGGTGCCCTTTAATTTTCAACTCCTAAGAAATCCTCATTAAAGTGTTTTTTAATTTTGATAACTAGAATTGAATTAGTTTTTCCAATTTAACATAATGGTTACAATTTATTTTAAGAAATTGGGTTCGAAACGTAATAAAACGTTCGAGTTTTCATTGCGTTTTTGTCAACGTGGCAAAATCCGTAAAATAAAAGGCTCGGCCCTAACGTAAGGAAATTTCTCTTATTCGTAAGGTGCTATTGCTTTTTTACATTCTGTAATTATAACAGAATAAGGGGAAATTCTTTAAGTTTGGTAAGTTTTTTACATTTTGCGTGTTTGACAAAAAATGACGCAAAGCGTTTGGGACAAAAATTGAACGCAAGCTCAAGCGTTTTAGGTCTCATTTTAAACATAATGGTATTACAATATTATTTTAACAAATTGGGTTTGAAAACTAATAAATATGTTTTGAGTTTGCGGTTCGTTTTTGTAAAAACACGAATGTAAAAATGCTCACGCAAACGTAATTAATTTCTTAATTCTTTTTGTATTCTATATTTACACAGATTTAAGGAAATTCTTTTACGTTGGTGAGCATTTTTTTTTACGATTTTGTGCTGTTTGACAAAAATGAAATGTAATTCATTTATTTGTTCCATTTGTTTCTAGTTTTTTTTTATATTACAGTACTGTATATTACAGTACTTGCAATGTTGATCGTTTTCTTTTTACCAACTACTAGCCCTGTTTGACAAAAATGGAACGCAACTTGCGTTTGACAAAACGAATGCAAACTCAAGCGAGCGTTTTAAGCATATTACGTTTCGTAGAACCAATGCAAGGAACGAAAAAGGGCTTAAGGGTCTTGCAACAATATCATCAGGAGTATTCCTTTTAATCCCTGCCAATGTAAATTTTGCGTAAGTTGAACCTCATCTCCGTTGCTGAAAAAAATTTTATTAGGCCTATCGTGGAAAACTTTTACCTACGTATCTTGCTGGTAAGTGTAAAAATTATTTTAAAACATTATATTTCGGACATCTTTTTTGTAAAAAAAGGAGTATTAAAAAAATTAATAACTTAAAACATTCTAAATGTGGACCGAATTGCCCCACGCAAATTTTTTAAAACCTGGACCGAATTGCCCTGTTTTTAATAATTTTTTATTAATAAAAACATTGTTTTTCTTTCCTCATTCGTGCTGGATCTAAGGTTGTATGGGGTTATAACTATGTTTAAGTACTTATAATCTGGTACCGAATAATTGTAGTACAATTATTTTGACCTTTATGATTCTTAGCAATAAGCCTAAAAATTACCCCCGATTTTATATGTGCTGTAAAAAATAAAAACGAAAAGTTACAAAAAAAAATAATACTAAAAAAAGTATTGAATAAAAAAAATTTTTACACATTATTTTAAAAACATGCTTTAAAGATAATATTTTACGATTTGTATAGGCTATTATTTTGAGAGCACTGACGAAATTGCCATGTGGTCAGAAATAGCCCCATGCTTGGACCGATTTACCCGTGTTTAAACGTATATATATGATTACTATATATATATATATATACCTAATATATATATATTATATTTATATATATATATATATATCATATATATATATATCATTACTCTTTTCTTGAGCATAGGATAATCAAAAACAGGATGCTTTAAGTCTAGCACTAATGAACTCACTGTAGACAAACACCACTATATACTAACAAGTTTGGTTTTTCCAGGTGGGTGCTTGTTCTTTTAAATTTTTTTAAATTTTTAAAATTATGTAATATTGTACACACATACAGAACGTTTTCCAACTTGTTATAAATATAACACATGGTTCCCAAGAACTCTCTGGTCCATGAATATACCAATGGGTATTTCAAATAGGTATGATCGATACACGTATTTTGGGTAAATAGAAAATATTGATTTTAAATATAGAATATTTCTTGGGTCAGATGAAATCTTCTAGTTTGCAATACTATATTACTATATATATATATATATATATTATTATTATATATATATTATATATATTATCATATACATAACTATATATATATGAATATATATATATATATATATAATGGTAATACTGTACGACAAGCGACCCACACATTTTAAGACCAAAAATTTTCTAGTCAAACGAAATAATTTCTAAGTTTCATAAAAGTTAAGTAAGGTTAGTTTTTTAATAAAATTGTTTAGTGGCAAGCTTCTGGTATAATTCCAGAAGCTTGCCACAAAAATTTTCTTTTAAAAACTTACCTACACTTAACTTTCCTGAACTTAGAAATTTTTTTAACAGAAAATTTTCGGTCTCAAAATGTGTGGGTCGCTGTTACAGTAGTTACTAAATATAATTATATATTATATTATTTTATATAATATATAATTATATATCTATATATAAATTATTATAAATATATTATATATATATACTATATATATATATATATATATAGTAAAATTTCAGTTAATAAAATGATTCTTAGAATTTGTCAAATTACACTATGGTTTCATAATATATTTGTTGGCTATATTTTTTAAATTCTCGTAGAGTATTTCAGAATGTGCAATAACATGGCAGCCCACTATAGAGAAAATCTATGGAGTTGTTTAACAATGTTTTGCGATGCTTGTAACTTTTTCTTTTTTTTTCCTAAAAGAGAGGTGAATTTTCGTTTTTGACCATTCTCATTATTATTTGTTTTAGTGGTATATATTCCGTGATTGTTTTATAAAAATTGGGGGTAAGCACCTGCTGGGGCTAAGAACAATTACAAATAATTAATAATAGAAATGGTGTAAAAATTTAAAAAAAACAAGCTTTAATAAATATAGCTTAGCCGAGCCTAGGCTAGGGATATATAAAAATTATAAGATAGGCCTAACTTTAGTTAGAAATTATGTTGCAAAGGTGACAATTATTTACGTAACTATTGTTATATAATAAGTATAATTAATTTATAAAAATGGTATTAAAAAATTGTTGTTTTTTTTTATCGTTTTACTTACATCTTTAGTCAATGACTCTTGGAAACTTAATTTAATTTAAATTATCAAAAATTAAAATAACAATTATTTAAAGGAGCTGTAATTAAATAGTAGAATATTAATTTTAATATGCCAATATAAGTCTGACACACAGTATATGTCCTTTTTAAAAAATAAGGCTAGCTACGGGGTTAGGCGCTAAACCACTGTCCTAGTCCAATAAAGTGCTAAGTTATAAACTATAAGAAGGATGAATTACTGAATAAAAAATACAACAAGATATTAACACCACTATTTTATAATACAAAAATACCTTCTATTGTTACAGCTGAAACAGTTAAATTTCCTTCTTCTCTATTTCAGAAGAGGAATGGGTTTTATTTACCATTGCTATTATGTGTGATGTGTACCGTGGTGGTGGTATGATGTGTATGGGGATTGGTGATCGAAAGAGGACGAAATATCGATATAATCGATATAATCGATATAATCGATATAATCGATATAATCGATACAGAAACTATATAATCGATATAATCAATATTTATTAACTTTCCAGTATCGATTCCAAAGCTAGTATAAATTCTTGAAACTCGAGAAATCAGGAAGAGTTTTCTTTTATCATAAAATAACTTTAAGCAAATGTTTGTTTTTG
>JABUQX010039295.1:0-10000 GCA_015478945.1 Trachelipus rathkii
TATATATAATTATATATATCTATATCTATTACTATATTTATCATCAATATATATATATTCATATAATATAATTATATATATATAATATTGATAAGTGTAATCTTTTGTATTTTTTGAGTTATTATTTGTTTTTTGCTTATTTTCTGACACTAAAAGTTGCTTAATTTGCTAATTATGATTGATTAATGCTTAATGTTTGCCCATCATTGTTTAATAGCTAAATGTATAGTTAATATTTAATAAACATTTCTTGGTTTAATATTGTAGAAAGTTCATATCACATATTCTAATCATTCGTTATAAATATATAATTGTTCTAATTTATTATCTATAAACTATAATAACCAATTAGTACCGATAGCCACGTTGCTAATAAAATAATGCACTCTATTCTGTATATGTACTGGATAAAAAGGAGTGTATACTATCTCACGAGAATGCAACCTACCCCTCGTTCATTCCGTCTCTCTATACGAATACATAGCCACCTTGAGTTCAGTAATAATCATTCATATTCATGTGAATGTTAATACCTGAACATCTTTTTACTACTGTGATCATTTTGAAGTGTGAGTGCCTTCAGAGTATATTTTTTAACTGTTCTAATTCTGAGAGGATGATCGGAAGTCATTCAGTTTTGGTTTATGTGTGGAATACTCATGTGTGAGGATGTCCTTCGCATCATTGCTCCTTCCTGTGTTTTTGCATTTTGGTGATTTTTTTTTCCATTTTTTTAACACTTGTTATTAATAATATACTATATATATATACTTTCACTACTTGGTTATTTTCTCACTGTTCTCATTGCAATGGAAGTATCAATTGTCCAATTAATATTTAATAAGAAAATATTTTTAAAACATATCAAACATAAAAAATCAATTATAAGGTTTTTAATGTGTTTATATTGCTTTTTAATATCAAACATGAGTTGCTAAATCAGTATATAAATAACTGTAATGAAAGTTACCTAGCTCTCATTGTTTATTTAATCATAGCTGGTGGGTATTAAATAAATCGGTATCATTGGTATCTTTTGAAATGATTATAAAGAAAATTAGTAAAGGTAAAGTAAAATTCATAGTAGCATCAATATACGTGCTTGCATACTAGAACTGGATGATCCACTTATAATACCTTGCTCAATTGTTCTGTGACACAGTATTGTAGAATGTTGTCTTACCTAATAAGTACAGAAAAATGACGAACATCTCCGTATACAATGATGGTATCCACAGCACAACCGTTGCCATGTCAACCAGAAATAAGAGAGGAAAAATAAGATACGCCACGGCGGCGATCCGCGCGGCGATCCGATAACATATCTGGCGGTTGAGCACATGCAAGCCTACAAAACCTCCGGGGAGAAGGTTAGAAGCATCTTCGGAGCTTACTAGGATGGACCTTCGACCAATGCGAAGCCCAGAGAAGATAATCAGAGCCTGTGAGTATTTCATCACATATTGAACTATGTACCTAGTATTTAATAGAATATATATTTTCCTATTATTATATATTAAGTTATAATAAAAGCGCTTATGAGTTCTTATTATTTATTGAGTTACTGAGTTCATCATCTATTAATAAGGGAGGAGTCAATTATTTATTTATGTAACCATAGTGAGTATGGATAAATGAGAGACGCGTGGCTTAGTTAAATTATATATTTATTTAATTAATTTCCTTATAGAACATAGATAAGGTATTAAATAATAGATAATAGGTATGCCTTAGATACCCGATCTACGATAGGCCAGACCGGGCCTCCCAGCTTCTTCAAACCCCCGCAGGATCTGGAAACACTGGTACAAACTGAGTATCGGCTATCGTCTCGAGAACACAAGCTCTCTCTGGTCACTGCAACCCTCGAACACTCCTCTATTCTTCACCCCCACTCCCTACGCATTGTCAAAACCACCGCCTTTCCGCTTCTCGAACTTCCAAGATCCCTCTGCTCAGAGCCCAGTCTGACGACATGTCGATCCGGAAAATAATAACAGAATATCTTTATCTTTTCATTAAACAATTAAACCCCAATCTGTTAAATGATTCTTAACTCCTCCCCTACTACAACCTTACCTGCAATGTTCAAACTGACTCTCTATCTCTCTCAAATAGTCATACTCCGTCTCTCTCCCAGATCTCCTCTCCACTCTCCAAGTTCTCGTCTGGTGTTGGATGGTCTACACGCTGCGTTTGTTCTGTGGAGCAATAATTGGCGGCACGACGTGCTTGGCTATGACTGTTGTTTGGATTTCTCAGGCGTAAGATCGATTTGTTTCTCAATTGAGGGTGAAAATGTGTTAAACAATGGAATTTTCTTCTCTCTTCCTATTTGGTCGCGTTCTCTCTCGCTGTCTCGTCACGTGTGTTCTCTCTGTATCACATCTGTTTCATGCTATGCATATCAGTATACTATCTATCTGTATCTCTATACATATACTATCTATCTATAACTATAATATTGGCACGATAAGGAACTTATCTCTCAGTAACTTATCTTCTTCATCTATCTATTTTATCTAACATCTCTCTTCGTTTCCTTTTACCTCTCTGCTGTGGTTTCTTCTCCCCCTCTGTTGTCCTTCTATGTCTGTGCGTTCTTTAACTGCATTTCTTACCAGTGTTGTGGCTAAAATTATGTAGTGGAATTGATATGAGAAGCATCATTAGTGGTTTCACCACGAACCTTCGCGTATCCTGATTTACCGCACTTCTGTCAATCTAAGCCTTTAATTTAGCTATATCTTATCTTTCCCTGTCTCCTTTTTTCTATAAACTATATTGGTCATAGCCTATCTTATAAAACGATTTGTAATAAAACAACATTAATAAGAAAGCTGATGAAAGTACATGTAGACTTACCTGTAACTCCGACAACAGTTGTAGTTCGAACCAAAGAATACGATGTTTGTCCGTACAGGCCGCTACTATTTCATTTTGACTATCAATTGCTTGTTGTTGCGCGCTGTAATTGAGAGCTATCTCACTTAAAACCTTCTCACTCTATGTCTGTGCTTTCTCTGGTTTAGTGCGCCTTATAACTTCCTGGTTATACTTTATGCAGTCCCGTTCTCGGTCATGTCTGCAGCGTTATTAATGGATATTTTTTGTAGTCAGATATATTTCCAACTTTACTATATTTTTTTTTTGCTTAATTTACACAGTAGTTTTCTAAATGAGATCTTAATTTTTAAAATTTTCATAGCAAGCGGTATTTGTTTAACTACTGCAAATTTAATTGTAGTTACATGAAGATGAGTCAAGATGGACTCGAAACGTTGTATCGAAACGTTGTATTGAGGGATTTTCTACCTCATATCTCTTGTGCCTGTTTGGTCGTCCTTTTCATTCTATATATCAGTTATTAGATTTACTTAATTATATTATATAAATATATAAAATTATTCATAACTCATATATATTATATATATACTATATATTATATATATATATAATATATACATATATACTATATATATATATTATATATATAGTATGTATATATACTATATGATATATATAACAACTATTTATATAAGAATTTATATCCATGTAAATAAGGAAAGACTACTTTATTTATTTACTGTAAAATTTATTTAATATTTAATACATTTATATATATTATTATTATTACATACTATTATATATATATTAGCTCTAATTTTTAAAGATCTGTGATCTGAATTCTGATACTCGAAGATAATCAGCTGTTTACAAATAATGCAATATTTATTTCATTTAAAAGTATTTTCAAATTTCTGTAATTTACCGGTCCGGTATTTAGATCTATTTTCATAGCTATCTTAATTTTATTATATAAGTAATTCATAATATTTTTTGAATATTTTCTATTTATTTTCTAATACTCAAACTATAGTTTATTTATTTCCTATTTTATTAACAATTGGTCAATTATTATTATTTATATGTATTCTACTTATTAAAGTGTAAAATGTATCATGATGTGACGTATTAAAACTTCATTAAGAACTTTTTAACAGAATAATTTTTCATCAGTCAGGATTAGATCTAGTCAGAAATTTGATGCGTACGGTAGGTGAGGTAAGCAATATCTGCGGTCAGTGATGTTTAAAAATAAAAGTACTGTAAAGCAGTGACTTTTTACTGATTGGTGGTCGGTTGCTGGTACACTCCATTATCTAGGTGCTTTGAAGTGAGGAAATATTAGTAAAACTAACAAAATTGTTAATACTTAATATTAAATATATTCGTAAATTTTTTATTTTTTCCAGTTTTAAATTCATACAATTTTTATTAACACTATATAATGAGAGAGAGTGTTTAACGTTATCTTTGCGTAAGAGAATGGAGACAATTTTTCACTAACTATATCCCACAACCGTTTAAATTGCTTCATCGAAGTATTATTTAGTGGTTATTTATTTATTAAATTTCATTATTTAATATTAATCTGATTTACTATTTAAATACTACTTTATAAACATTATTAATTATTCATTATTCTCTTTACTATTATACTACTATTAAATTATTATTATTATTAATTATTATTAAGCTGAAAATTTAAACAAACTTCACCAATTAGATTATGAAAAAAATAACCTATGTTATAAAGAAAATTTTTAACTAACTTTTAATTTCCGGATCAGTAGAAAAGTAGCGATTTTAAAACTTATCGTATTAATAATCTATATTTTTTCGCACAAACTTTGAGCGTGTTAATCTAGATTATTAAAAAATATATTTAAATTTGCTTACAAGGTAGACCAGTCCCGATCACCTCAGTAGTCTTGTAGCTAGTTCATTATACCTACACTATCCCTACTTCTATGAATGTTTTATATTAAACAAGTGTTCAATGTATATAACTATTGCCTTATACCCTCACCGCTTGCTTATGGAAGTGCATATCGTATAATATATAAGTTACCATATTTATATAGCGTTAGGTATACTTTTATATTATTCCCTTTATACTCACTATCTACTATATTCACCTCACTAGTTACTTAGTAAGCGTTTATACTGTCAGTTAGTTGAGTATAAATAATTCATTAATCACTACTATATATATATTATATTTACCTTTGTAGAGCATCAGAGGAGGGGTACTAGCGGGGTGGTAATAACTAGTCTCCATTTTACTATATTATTATAATATATCATCAAGGCCATATTGTGACGTATATGTTCATTCTGTATAAAACTAATTATACGTTATAATATATACAATATTGTGAATTGTAAATCATAAAAATAATTTTATTGTAGAACATATAATTATATTGGCTAATTATATATATCTAGACTTTTATCACCTGATGAGCCTAGATACATTATATATATATACCGTCTCTATATATTCATAGGTACTCAATCAATTTATATCTTAGTTCTATGATCTTCAGATACTATGTTATTATGGTTATATATTTTACTCTATTATATATATGCTTTATTATTATTATTCATTGCAGTATATATACCGTATATAAATATAGTGCTAAGCCATGAGATCCCTTATTTTATAATTAAACTTTAGAGAGCTTATTACTACTCTCACCTATATTATCTTATCCAATACTGGACTCTAGTAGAATACTACATATATTTTCACTGAATCGTATATAGGCGGAGGTTGGTAGCTGCAAAATAAGTTGTGATGCAAAATTAGTGTGTGAGAGAGAGGCCGTCGATGCGTGTCTCCTCCACTGAACACAAGCTAAGGTAGACAAAAGTGGAGTATCGTCAAACGTGAAAAACACTCTACTTCCCATTTTGCTTTCTCACACTAATGAGTTTAGTTTTTTGCGTCAGCTTCGAAGCGGACATTGTACATTTAACTCATTTATAATTACTAATATAGATTTAGATCTGCAAAAAATTAAAAATATTGGCATATATAATATTAATATATCATATTTACTAGAAATTACCATAAACACAAAACTTAAATAATACCTTTAAAAAAAGTTTAACGTTTTAAAAATGAACGTAAAGTGTAATAGAAGAGACGCTTCTAACATTTCGGAATTAAAATTTAATTTACTATAACGAGTAATTTTTTTTTCTACGCACCTCACCCCAAATTATATATAATAATATATAATATATATATATATATATACCGGAGTATATATCTTATTGTGGTCTTCTGTCACCGAAGTTAAATAGACGGTATACTTCATCTGCGTAGTATAGTTTGTAGGCAGTTCTTAACTAAAAGGAGAGCGAGACAGGTTCAGACATAAAGTAATAGTGAAGTTTTGCCTCCCGAGTGGCTATTGTTTCCTATCTCAGCGTGCTGTTAAGGGCCATATAATCAAACAATATAATATCGCACTCACTGCAACTCAAAATGCCCAACTGGTTCGCACCTTGTTCCCAACCAAAAAGTTTTCGCTCTTTTAAATATTTCGCTTGGGGGCGGTTACTCCTCTTTTCCACATTCTTTATTACACAGTAGATATCGTTCTCTCCTTAATCTACCGCCTTAACAGAAACCATTCTAAATCCGTGTCTCCAAAAAGCTGGAAATAGATTTCTTCTATATAAATAGACAAGTAATTGAAATAAATGATCACGTCACATGAATGTAAAAATGTGGGATGCTCATCAAAGCCAAGAAATATTTTTCAGACGACCCCTTTTTACACGCTATATATTATGGTCAGAATTCCTCGCCATAAGGAGTCTGCGGAGTCGGGTGGGACAGATAAGAAATTCCCACACGTGTGTCGTCAATATATGAAATTCCAATTGAAGATGGCATTAATAGCACTTAACCAGCTGAATCACTCCCATGGATCGAAGGACGCGGAGTTGGCTGAGAGGTCACATGACTTTTACCTTTCTCATAAGGCGGCGCACTGGTATTCACGGAGTCGCCTTGCTGTTGTTGTGCTGTTCGGCGATTTTGGAGTTTTCGGTGAACGGGTATGTTCCCAATGTCGTGGTCGTAGAGGTGTACTGAGGACATACGGAGACAGTGTAGTGAAGTTTAGGGTGATAATAGGCTCGCTAACGTAGAGACAAAGCATCTGTTGTTGGGTCACTACCACTTATATTTTCGGTAGGAATTGCACTCCCTTCGAACCGCATTTGCTCCTCGGACACTTGTTCCGTGCGCGTCAGCAGCAACGTAAGCGACCTTTGGCATATTGCTTTTCGGCCGTTGGTGGACGAAAAGAATTGCTGAGCCATCGAATCATTTGGGTATACCGATTTTTTTTAATTACTTGGTTATAGGTGTCAATACCGGACAACCGCCGAAATAACATGCCGTTATGCCACACGTAAAGCAAGACAGAAGAGAGTTTGAAGGATGTGAATCATGATTTATTTAGTTGACTGATCTTGAACAAATAATTGAATTCGAGACGCTTGTGCATGAAAAAGTTGCAACAATCGAAAGAAATGAGTCAATCTAAGCGCGCAGCATTCTTGAGACTTTCTGCATCTCCATCATGCTGCAGCGCGTCGATTCGAGAGAATGGACTCAATTTTCTGCTATGTGTCGCGCAGAAGTTAACAGTACCGAGCGCTCCTAACTCGAATGCACTACACTTTGAAAGGAAGCGGTGAGAGTGCATGTGTTGTATGAGAGTAACACCATGAGTACCAAGTTGTTTCTGGAGTGCTTTTTTCCCGGTTGGTTTCAAAATTTATGTAAATGACATGGGTAGATATCAATCCTTTTGAGATTTCTGACAGATCTCTTCTCCTTGACACTACGAACTACAAGATTTTTTTTCTTATATTATCGTGAGTACCTATTGAAATGATAATTGTAAATTTAGCTTTGAGAAGTCAAGATCTGTAGGAACCCAGTTTATAAATGTTGTATTTGCCTGGATGTTTTACTGTCTGAAGATGGATTCATAAAAAGCCCTAGAGTCACTTAGAGTCACAAAATCATGTAAATGTCATTAATTATCTAAGGGGTGCTTTAAAGACTCAAGCAGTAATTCAGATTTATAGTATTCCGGGTGAAGGGGGGACATAGAATTTAATATTTATAATCGACTTTGTATGAAAAGCAGGCTTAATAATTTCTTCAACAGAAGAATGAGTGAGGATACCGGGTTGTCTACACATTATGACAAGAAGATATACGATAGTGATTAATTCACAAGGTATTAAGACAATGTTTGAACCTTGCAGGAATTTGGCGTAGAGAGTGTGACTTTCACGGATAATCTGAATGTTTTTGGTGGGGTGGTTAGGGGCTTCAGATTTATAGTATTGGGTGACTAGAATGGTAGGATAGGTGATTATAAAAGATATAAGATAACAGGTGCCTTGGGTTGTAGAAGAAAATGGGAATAGTTAGGTAATTAACCTATGTAGCGAGAGAGTTATGTGCATAAGTAATGTATTCTTCAAGCACAAGAGTATTCATAAGTATACTAGAGTTGTTGTAGGTAGAGATGGAATCGAAGTGAAAAGTTTGATAGATTTTGTGTTGGGAAAGATGTTGAAGTATGTGATGGGAGTTAAATCAGTGAGAGGGTTGGGATGAAAATATCAGATCATAATGTTGTTTTATGTAAGGTTAAGTTAGTGGGATCATAGATGGAGAGGAAAAAGATAATCACAGAAGTTAGGAAATTTAAGAGTTGTTAATTGAACAAGGTTTAATGAAAGGTATGTGAGAGCTCTTACAAACAAATCAGTATAATGTCAACAAGATGTAACTGAACGAGTCTGAACTCAAATGAATGAAACCTTCATTAGTAGTGCAAGAAAAGTATGTGGATGTGCTAAATAAAGTAGGAAGTAAGAATGTCAATAGTGAGTGGTGGAAAGGAGAGGAAATGCAAGCGGTTAAATATAAAAAAGAGGCTTGGTTGTATTTCCTAAAAGCCAGTGATGAGGTATCAAAAGGAAGTGTGTATGGAGATATATATAAGAAGTGAAAAAGGAAGACAAAATTTCATACGTAGGAGGAAAAAGAGGAAATGAACAGTTTCGAAAGGAGATGAATGGGGACTTACAATGGAAAAGGAAGTTCTTCTGTTGGAAATGCAAAAAGTTTTGGAAACAGAGTTAGAATATCATCATAGAATAATGAATAGGATTGGTACTTTCGTGACTGATGAAATGGATGTGAAGATCGAGTGGAGGAACACTTTGGAAATCTGCATAACATTGGCAGAGATGAAAAGGTAATAAAGAATGTGTGTGGGTTTGATGGCGTAAGATGAAATAGGTATTTTTTGGATGGATTAATTAGCAGGGAGAAGGTAAGAGGTAGAGTGAGAAAGTTAAAGAATGGTAAATCCGATTAATGGAGGCGATATTTTGATTGCCTGAATATGGAAGCTGTATAAAAATAGTTTATGGAGAATATAGCTCCGAAGAATTGGAGGAGGGCAAAAATAGTACCCTTATATAAGGGTAAGGGATATAATGGAACTGTAGGAATTGTAGAAACTGTTGAGGAATTAGTTTATATAGTGTTGTAGGGAAGATATATGCTGGTGTGTTATTTGAAAGAGTGCTTCGTGTGACTGAGAGACTGATTTCTCTAAGAACAAGAGGCATTGAGAATTGGTAGAGGATGTGTAGGACAAATCTTCAAATTGAAACAAATGCTTGAAATTGTGAGAAAGAAGAAGAATAAATTGTAATTAGGTTTAATGGACTTGCAACAGGCGTATAGTAGGATTAATAGGAAGCTATGTGACATGTGTTAGTGAAATATGGTATTGGTGGCATTCTTCAGAAGAGTGAAATTAAAGTATTTATGTCTATAGTGAAGAGTGTGTAAGAATAAATGGAGCTGAAAGTGAATGGTTTAATACTAATAGCGGAATGTGGCTGGGATGTGTTATGTCTCCTTGTGTATTTAATTCATATATGGATGGGGTGATGAAAGAATTAGAGGTAGGGGTGGTATGGGAAGGTATTAGACTGATAAAGAGTGAAAGAGAATAGAGGTGCGCTGCTTATTGTACGCGGATGATTTGGTTTTGTTTAGCGAATCTGAAGAAAGTTTGAGAGGTTCTGCAGG
>JABUQX010039295.1:20000-22500 GCA_015478945.1 Trachelipus rathkii
TGATATAAAGGTCATAATACATTAGTGACAGGGTCATATATTCTTTGTGCTATAATTAACGTGTGTTAAAGTTAAATTATATGCCGATTCTATTGTCCCATTTATCATATATTCAATATTCAATTTATATGATTGTCACATGTCAATTATCATTTTTGCATCAGTTTAATAAACACTAAACGACCGATCTATTATTCACACACCCCAAATATTGATTTATATTAGTAATTAAAAGGCTTCGAGTATCTCAGCCTAGAACTATTGTCGACCCCTCGTGACAAAAACCCCCCTTCTCGTGGGTGCATCCCTGCAATTAACATTGTTTTAATTACCTGTAATTGATCACCGTCAAAATTGGAGTCAGAAATTGTGAAAAATAACTGTAAATTTAAATCTGTTCTAAATATAAATCAGTGTGTGTGTAAAACTCAAAATTTTATTTGTGTTAAACAAATTGTGATCAGTGTCGTAAATTAAACTGTGTATTAAAAACTTAATTGAAGAAAAGCCATAATTTGAAAAGTTAAAAAAAAATTCGTTACTTAAACTGACGAACGAACAAAAATCTCAAAGCGACGCTTCAATTTCAAATCGGTCTGTAAGAACCCATTGAACTTTCAAACGACCGTTTGAAATAGTCATCTCAAATTTGTAAACAAAACTCTCTTTGTTAAGTGAAAATATGGTCGCTGCCAAGAAACTATCGCATAAGACCAAGCCAAGTCGGTCTAAGATTTCTCCCACCAACGGGAGGGGACGAAAAAAGTCAAGTTCCCCAACAACTGCTCTGTCTCCACGAGAGAGAGAGCCTCCTTCCCTCTCCTCATCCGATGCCGAGCCACTTGAGTCACCGAAAACTTCAAAATCACGAACAACAACAACAACAACAAGTCGACTCCGTGAATACCAGTCGCCCTTGAAAAAGTATAGTCATTTGACCTCCAGCCAACTCCCTCCTTTCGATCCATTTGGAGTGATCAGCTGGCTGAGTGCTATTAATGCGATCTTCAAGTTGAATCATATTGACGACACACATGAACGAGTCCGCCTCTTAGCAGGAATTCTACCAAATACTCTGGTGTCGAAAATCCACTTTCCGCTGCAAGAAGATGCCTATCAATTACTCATCGATGATATAGAAGAAACCTATTTACCAGCTTTGAGACAACGGATTAGAAATGTATTTAAAAAGGGAATGCAACGAGATAACCTCCCCAGCGAATATTTAAAAAGAGCGAAAGACTTTTTGGGTCGTAGAAATTTTGATTTGAAGGTTGAAAACAACCCAAATTTTACTATCGAACTGTTTTTAGAAGAACTTCCTACAAACGTCCAGATGAGCCTCTATACTCTGGCAGAAGACAAAGACATACACCGGATGGTTAGGGTCGCAGATGATTTATTTAAAAATTTTATCCGAAAAGAGAAGAATTTTCAACCGTCAACGAACGGTAATTATTGGGGGAATAAATCTAATGCGAGAGAAGAAAATCTTCCTCGAAGCTGACTCACAAAACAGAGAGAGTCACTCATACGGAGAGGAACGCCCACAAAACGCCACCCGCCACGATCATGAAAAGATCTCAAGCCAGTTGGAAGAAATGATGAAAGCCATAAAAGACCTGGCTGGCACTATCGGGCTGCTTGTGAAAGAAAGAAACCAAACAGCTGAAGACAGAAATATGAGCCGAGGACGGAGTCTAGGCCGAAAGTCGAGGTACAATAACAACGCTGTTGGCAATATCACAAACGACTATTGTTATTACCACTCGCGCTTCTTCCACAAGGCCTATAAATGTAAATCTGAAGACTGTCCCCCTCTATCCCCTCCTCTATGCCAAAGGGGGAATGAATACCAACCAACCTACAAACGCACAGACGGGAAAAGCCTAACGCGGCTGCACTCAATAACATCGGGAGGCAGTCGGGAAAATTTAAAGTCACACAATCGAAAAGTGACCTTTCATCCAGAAGTAGTAGTGATAAAAGAAAATGAATTTAATAATAAAACCAATGATGCATTGAACTTTGAACATATAAATGCAACGAATAACTCTATAGAAATTACAAATAAAAACAATACTGAAAATAATAACAATAATAATAATAATAAAAATACTACTACTACTACTACTACTACTACTACTACTACTACTACTACTGCTACTACTACTACTACTACAACTACTACTACTACTACTACTACTACTACTAATAATAATAATAATAATAATAATAATAATAATAATAATAATAATAATAATAATAATAATAATAATAATAATAATAATAATAATAATAAAAATAATCAAAGTAATATTGAAAACAGAAATGATGTATATAAAAGTAATAAGTGTCAAAATAAAAGTGGTTTCATAAACTTGCATGGAAATTCTATAAATAGTGTTGAAATTATACCACATCAATTTACCGACAATATTCGGTACCAAAATATGAACCACGATAAAAATGACATTATTAACAAAGCAAATGTACCGAG
>JABUQX010039296.1:0-2500 GCA_015478945.1 Trachelipus rathkii
GCCTCACTCTGCTATTAATATTAAACCAATCACTTTCGACTTCATTTTCTTACACACGCCTTCACTATCGTCATACATATTTTAATTCCATTCCGAAGCCTACAACCAACACCACATATCACTAACACCTGCCATAGAGTTTCCTATTAATCCTATCATACGCCTGCTACAAATCCATAAAACTTAAATTTAACTTGTTCTTCTTCTTCCTCGTTTTCTCAATCATTTGTTTTAATGTAAAAATTTGATCCACACATCCTCTACTACTCCTATATGCACCTTGTTCTTCACCAATTATTCCATCAGTCACTCGACGCACTCTTTCCACCAAAATACCAGCATATATCTTCCCTACAACTCCAATAAACCAATTCCCCAATAATTCCCACAGTTACCTTTATCTCCCTTACCCTTATATAAGGGTACTTACTATTACTGCTCTCCTCCAATCCCTTGGAACTATATCCTCCACAAACGCTTTGTTACACAACTTCCATATCCAATCAATCATCATTTCACCTCCGTTGTTGATCATTTCACTAGTATTTTCATCTATACCGGCAGATATATATATATATACTAAATATATATAGTATATAATATATATATATATATATATATAATATATATATATAATCATATATATATATATATATATATATATATAAATAGTATATATATAATATCCCAGTAGGAGGGCTTATTGATAAAATTTGAAGGAATCAATTAGAAGATACAAAGGTTGAAGTTAAAAGAAATTATTAAATTTACAAGTTATTTAAATATATATTTTCTTGAGCTTTCGTTCCTAAAGCTGGAACCTCCTTCAGAAGTGATATATTATAAACTAACATTTGAAAAAAGCAAAAATTATTTAGTTATGTTAGATTTCAAAGTTTGGATAATTTAATTTTTTTTTTTAAATTGTTTGGTGCTCAGAATATTATTTTGTATTGTGTCAATGTTGTAATCGCCTTTTTGTTTATTAAAATTATTTGAATTAATGATACAAAAGGATTCAGTGAGTTTACGTTTTTGTAAATTTTGTACATGTAAGATTGGTGTCATTTGGTTAATGTTAATGGAATGATTATATGTAGAGCGATGGAGTGTCAGGGAAGAATTTTGATTGTCATGTAGAAGGTCATGTTTGTGTTGATAGAGGCGGCGTTTAAGATCATGGGTTTCTCCAATGTAAAGGGAATTGCAATCTTTGCAGGGAATTTTATAGACACATTGGGAGAGTTCCGTAGGAGGGACGGGTTGATGAATGTGTGGTTTAAGGTTTTTTTTAAGAGGGAAGATATCAGAGGAAGTGAAACGTAAAGTTTTTGGAAAAATATTTTTAATGTGGTTGAGAGGAAATTGAGGTAGAGGAAGGAAAGAGTTAGAATTAAAGGAGCGGTTAATGGGAGGATTGTAGTAGGTTTTGTTTGCCCTTTTTAAGGCCTTATGGATGATGTGAGTAGGATAAGAAAGTTTTTTGAAGGTGGAGGTTAGAAAGTTGAGTTCAGATTGAAGATAGGAGGGAGAGCATATACGGAAAGCACGTAAGAAAAGGGAAGAAAGAGTGCCAATTTTAGTGTTTAAATTATGTGAGGAGAACCAGTGTATGTAAGAAGGGTTGGATGTAGGTTTTCTGTAAATAGTGAATTGGATAATATTAGAGGTGGACCAAGTCATGAGAGTATCCAGAAACGGTAAGGAATTGTTTTGAGAGTGTTCAATAGTGAATTTAATGTTTGGGTGGATAGTGTTTATGAAATTAAGGATAAGTTGAGGGTTGATGTGGGAGGGAACAGCAGCGAAGATATCATCTACATAGCGATACCATTTAGTACCTAAAAGAAGAGGGTGAGGGAGGATGTGGTAGTATTCGATAAGTTCCATGAAAAGGTTGCTAAGAGTAGGAGAGAGAGGGGAGCCCATGCTAAGACCAGAGTTTTGTTTAAAGAAAGAATTATTAAATTCGAAGAAATTATGTTCAAGGGTGAGGTTGATAAGTTGTTTTAAAAGTGGGAAAGGGTAGGATAAATTGAAATTAGTTTCATTAATGAAACGTTCAAGGAGAGAGAGGGTAAGGGGAACAGGGACAGATGTGAAGAGGGAAACAACATCAAAACTAAGGAGATGGTGAGTAAGAGGGTTGATATGTTTGGTTTTATTAATGAAATCTTCAGTGTTAGATAAGTTTGAACTAGACTTACTATATATTAAGTGAGTTTTTAGTTTTAGAGACAACCATTTTGAGAGTTGTGAGTGTGAAAGTCAATGTTGGAGATGATGGTCTAAGAGAAGATTAATTGTGTTGTTTTGGAAGACATAAATTTTTAAATTCGGAAGTTTGATTAAGATCCACTGTGGAGTGTGGGAAAATCCGGAAGGATAGATTTTTAAGTGCGGAAATTGAAATTTTAAGGGGATTTCTAGTGAGAGGGGAGTAGGTATTGATATCAGAGAGAAGGTTGTTGCATTTTGTGATATAGTCAGTAGTGTTAAG
>JABUQX010039296.1:12500-27500 GCA_015478945.1 Trachelipus rathkii
AAATCCCAAATATCCTTTTTATTTTTTTCATGTTTCCTTTCCTTCGTTGATCTCCCAAGTTGTCCTCCATAAATTACATAAGTTTGTGTTGGTTCCTCCTCTTTCTCTTCTTCTTCAGTTTCTGTCTCCCATATTTGTTCTTCTCCTTGTTCATATGTTTCTTCTTCGATCCTAAAATAGTCAAGTAAGTATTCCGGGGGATCTGCCCAAACTTTTAAATGTGCATAGTGAGTCCTCATTGTTTTTCCATTTCCTTCGATGTCATATGTCATCCCACCTGCAATCACCTTGGTTATCACAAAAGGACCCTCATACCTTTTGCTTAGTTTTTTCTCCAGAGTTCTATCCACTGAGATGATTTTCCTTTTAACTTTCACTCCTACTGCGTATGGCAGCCAGTTTGGATGACCCTCTTTCCACTTGTCCTGTTCCTTTCTTGAGATTGGTAATACCTTTCCTTTCTCATGTTTTTGAACCATTAGTTTCTCTGCCGGAGTTACTCCTAATTCTGCATGTTTCGTATTATTATATACCATTATTACTCGGGGTAAACAGTCATCCCATTCCTTATCCTTCGTTACCGTATTCTTGAGGAACTCCGCGAATGTCCGGTTGACCCTCTCTACTGCCCCGTTAGCCGCTGGTTTGTACGGACTGCTAAAGACATGTTCGATTCCGTAGGCCTGAAGCATTTCTTTAAATCTTGTGCTCCTAAATTCCACTCCATTGTCCGTCAATACCTTGTATGGTGGTCGTAGAAATGTGGGAAGCATTTGTCCTTCAAAAGCCTCTGTTACACTCCTTGCAGATTTATCCTTTAACGCCTTCACTGCAGCCCATTTACTACAGTGATCTATAGCCACCAAACAAGCAATGTTTCCTTTTCTAGTTCTAGGCATGGCCATAACATCGACAGCTACTAATTCGAACGGATTTTGTACCTTAATCTTCCATATAGGTGGAAACACAACCTGATGGTCTATCTTATTCAGTTGGCAGGTTGGGCATGTTCGGCACACATCTTGAATGATTAACTGACCTCTGGGGTGCCAAACATACCTTGAAACAAGATCTGTTAATTTCTCCCGTCCTACATGAGCTAGATTCCGGTGCGTAACCACAATAATGCTTACCATCTGTTGGAATCCTATAACAGCTCCAAATTGTTCACCTCTAATCCTTTTTACTAAGATGCCTCCATTCATTCGTAGATCCTTCCTATATCGATAGTATTCCTTCAATGATATATCAGTCTTCCTAATTTCTTGATTATTTCCAATTTTCTTCTTTAGTGTCCTAATCACTTCAGAGTTATCTTGTAATCTTATTATTTCTTGGACTGTTATTAAGTCATTATCCTTATTCACTGTGAGGTTATAAACATCAATGGTAAAGCCATCACTTACGTCATCGGCATCGTTCCCATGTGCGATTATTCCTTCTCCGAAGTCCA
The DNA here is from genome assembly GCA_015478945.1 of Trachelipus rathkii. NCBI lineage: Eukaryota > Metazoa > Arthropoda > Malacostraca > Isopoda > Trachelipodidae > Trachelipus > Trachelipus rathkii. The sequence goes on from JABUQX010039296.1 coordinate 13,954, forward strand.
AAATTGCATCTGACTCCACTAGATAATTCATCCCCAGAAGTAAGCAAGCTGGGATATGTTCATCCTGAACGACAACCAATGGTAGCACTATTTCCCGGCACCTTGTTTTTATTTTTATGGCCACTGCTGTTGTACACTCCACAATCCTTGCAGTTACTCCATTGAGAGTAATATCTACCTTCCATCTTTTCAGAATGTGTCCAAATTGGTTTAAGCCATCAACAACTCCTTCCTGTATCAAACTGATGACAGATCCTGTGTCCAGAAAAGCGCATCTGAATACTTCTCCGATAGAGACCTCCTGCCATGCCACTCCTTTTAGCTTGTGGTTGCAGCTTAACCTAGACTGGTGCCCTCTTTCCTTCATTAATAAATTTATTCCTAATTCTTCTTTGGAAGATTGCTGCAATAAATTATTTCCTGATGTATCACTTCCTTCCGTATCTGAGTAATCTTCATTTTCTTTCTCTGGTGATGTCTCTAGTTCCTCAGTTATCCGTTCGTCAACTATTGTATTTTCTCCTTTTGGATCGAAAGTACCATCATCAGCTACTGGATTGAAGTGTGATCCTCCCAACACCTGTATGTGTACATCTTTTAAGTTGTTACACTTCCTTGCCTTTGGTCCGATGTATGCCACTGAGCAACATATCCCATGGTGTAACCAAATCCTTGTATTGAATTCATCACTGGCCACTAATAAAACTTCTGGTACTGGTTCCTTTCCTGGAGTTTTAATTGCTTTTAGTAATTTTAAGGCTTTTGGTCTCTTTTCCAACCCATACATTTTCCATTCACTAATCAGGATGTCCAATAAAAATTCCCTTAGCTCCTGGTGATTTTTCTGTTTCATTTTAGACTGCTCTTTATCAAGTATCTCCTTCAAACTCAAAAATAGTGAATCAGCACCGCCTGGTACCAATTTTATAACCTTTAAACCTTTTGGTAGTGCTTCTGGATCCGTTATATCGATTTCCTCATCAGGTTTCCTTTGACACCTTGACCATGTGTCTGCGAACACATTATCCTTTCCGGGATAATAATGGATCTGGAAACTATATTCGCTCAAGTCATCCAGGACTCGGGCCAATTTACTATCCACTAGCTTCATCGTGTGTAAATATACCAATGGCCGATGGTCCGTGTACAAGATGAAGTCCTGACCTAGTAGAAAAGGCCGAAAACTTTTAATCCCCCACCGTATGGCTAGCAGTTCCCTTTCTATTGTGGAAGCTTTCCGTTCACAAGCATTGAAGGAGTGTGAGTTATATGCAATTACTCTTCTACCACCTTTTTGTTCTTGGCACAATCCTGCACCCATACCAAATCCACTGGCATCCACGTAGAGTTCCAACTTCTTACTACCTTCCGAGAAATCTGGAAATGCTAACTCCACTGATTCTTTCATCCGTTTTTTCAGTTCCTCGAAAGCCTTGATCCTTTCATTTGTCCATTCGATTTTGTCCTTTCTTTTGCCTCCCGTTAGTGCGCTGAGAGGTGCTGCCACTCCTGAACAGTTTTTTATGAATTTTCGTTGGAAGTTAATCATTCCTAAATATCGTCTTAGCTCTCCCACATTGGTAGGCCTCTCCAACTTGTCCACTTGATCCATAAATTCCGGCAGTTTTTTGATCCCTGTCCTGCTGATGATGTGTCCTAGGAATTTAATTTCTTTCTGAACCCAGCTACATTTACTCACTTTTACCTTGACATTCGTTTCGCAGAAACGCTGTAGGACCTGTTCAATCAATGCTAAATGTTCTTTAAATTCTTTTGATATTAATAAGACATCATCGACGTAAACCACTACCTTGTCTCGACTAAAACCTGTTAGGATCCGCTGCATCTCCCTCTGGAATGCTGCAGGTCCGTTCTTTAGCCCAAAACTCAGCCTCTTGAACCGGTATTGACCGCTGACTGTTGAAAATGCTGTAAAATCCTTGCTTTCTTCCTCTAACTGCATCTGATAATACCCTTTTACTAGGTCCAGGCTGGTAAGGTATTGTACCCCCTGACATCCATAGACGGTTTCATTTATGCTGGCCATTGGGAACCTATCTGCCTCGGTTACTTGGTTTAAGCGTCGATAGTCAATACACAGACGAAGTGTTCCGTCCTTTTTCCTAACTGGCACCACCGGAGAACTCCATTCTGCAGCACAAGGCTCTACGATGTCTTTTAAACATAACTCCTTTACTTGGTTTTCGATTTCATCATTAGTCTTCTGATCGAACCTCCTTGCCCGCTGGTAAATAGGGGTATAATCATGCAACCTTATCCTGTATGGGGTCATGGATGTCCCACTGATGTCCGAATCTCCCTTACTAAATGCATTTTTCCATTTGTATAAAACATCCGTGACGTTCTCCCGTTGTTCTTTAGTTAGTTCTTCCATGAAATTTATTTCCTTCTGTAGTTTTTCCTTCGTCCATTCTTCTTCAATGGCTCCTTGTTTCTCTATTTCCCGTACCGTTGTATTCACTGTACAATCATTACCTTGGTATCGTCTCAGGTTATCTTCATCTACCACTAGATTCGCCATTCCTATTCTTTCACCTCTTCCCAGTTTTAATTTTCCTGGTATTAATTTTTTTATCAGTATAGTTCCTTCCTTGTCTTTCCATTGCACCAATCCTGGCATCAATTTAAATCTTTTATTATATCCTCTTCGGGTATGGTCCCTTTCTTCAACTAATAACTCTTCAGGCTGAATGTCATAACGATTTCCATTTTTAGGTTTAATTTCTTGGGAATCCCATTTGGCCTTTATCGGAGTCCACTCATTTGCAGTAATTGTTGTTTCCCCTGTGTTATATACGGGTATTGACGTGACCACCCTCACACAGTCTTCAGATCTTCCTGTTAAATACACTTGTTCCTTTATATTATATTCCCCATGACGTATAAAAGATCCACTTTTTACATCTACTTCAATCTTGTTTTGTACCAAAAATGGCATGCCCAGTATTGTTCCTTCTTTCAATCTATTTACTACAACAAAATCTGATAGGCCATAATCAATATCATTTATGGTTACCTGTAATGTAGCCATTTGTTGAGACTCCACATATAAGTTGGGGTCTCCCACACCTCTTAACCTCATCATCCTTTTTGTTAATTTAGGGTTGGTAATCCTTCTAATTTGTGCTTCTTCAATCAGGCAATATTGAGCACCACTGTCTATTATAGCATTCATATTAACATTATTTAATTTTATTATAAATCTCAACAATGGTGTTATATTAAGACCTTGCCTACCTTGATCTTGGCTTCTTCCTTCTGCGTGGTACACTCCAGTTGTTGTGTTTGTTATGCTCAACCCTTTATCCCTCATCTTAGGTATCCTTTGTGGTAACTCGGTTGTAGTATCTTCAGCCTGTTCACTTACAAATTCTTTGGCTTCTGGGTCCAACACCACACAACCTTGATTGACCGGGCTGGCTCCTGGAAAACTCATTATGACTTCTGTGGATCGCTCCGACTTGTTCCCGGCAGCATGGACGGAGCGGGATTCGTTTCCCGAACCTCGTTGTACTTTCCTCTTCTTTTTCCATTCCTCTATTTCTCCTCTTAAGGGACAATTATCCCCCCAGTGACCAATTTCGTCACATAAGAAACATTTCCTTTCAAAGGGTCTTGCTTCCTCCTGCTCTTGTCTACTTGTGTCCTGCCGTCTGTAGTTGTTTCGAGGACCACATTCCCTTGTCTGATGCTCATCACTACCGCATCTTAAGCACCATCCTCTAAACCTCCAACAATCTCGTTTCATATGTCCTACTTTGTTGCAATGATAACACTTTGGCCTTTCATATTCATATGCTCCTCTATTTGTTCTTCTTGAATATGAATCTTGCTGGTACACCACTGGTTTACCGTATCGCACCTTATCTGCATACGTTTTCCTTTCATCCCCCTCATTTTGTAGGGTTGCCCATATTGGGATTGCCTCGTCCCTCGACTCTTCTTCATGCTCGTTCAGCTTATCCTCATCCTGTGCCCAGTTCAATATGTCCTTCCAGCGGACCTTAACACTTTCTTTTTCACCTCCCATTCTCATTTTAAATCTCCTAGCTATTCCTTTTGGCAAGCAATTCAAAAATTGTTTTTTTAACACTTGCTTGTCCCTATCCTCTTCTTTGGTAGCTGCTTCATATGTCGTTTGCACCCTGAGTGCAAATTCTGCTAACTTTTCATGCTTCCTTATCTCCATTCTCCAGAACTCCTTCTGCAAATCTATTTGTTCGCTTTCTTTTTCTTCCTTGCACCAACTCTTTAACCTGGCTGTAATGGTATTATAATCTATTTTAGTCCTATAAATACTATAATACGTTCTCAAAACTGGGCCCTCCAAAAAATTTCTTAGCTCTACCACCCAACGGTTCTTATCCTTTCCTAATTGTTCTTTTGCATACCTTTCGAAATCCTCTAGAAAGGCATCGAATTTTTGCACTTTTTCTTTACCATACTTTAGGGGTTTTACCGCCTTTACATTAGCCCTACTAAATGATTTCATAACTTCTATCATTTCTCCTGCTAATATAATAAAAATCCTGCTGACTGCTTTCTGATGTTCCACTCCTGATTCCTCTAGTTCTACAAGTTTCTTCAACCACTTTTTTCCTCCTTTGTCTGGCTCACTTTCGGCTTCGGATTCATGTTCTTCTGTTGAACTATTTTCTACTGTATACTTCCTGTCTGTCCTCCTTTTCCTGTTTCTCCTCTTCTTAGTTTGTCTTCTTATTTTTAGTGTTGCCCGATTCAGTTTCGTCCTCAAATGGATCACTCATTTCTCTATCGTAGCCACTCTCCTCATCAGTATAATACTTCGCCTTCTTTTTTAACACTCCCTTCTTCCTAACACTCTGTTCTTGTTGCAATTTCCACTTCAAGAATGCTTGTTCTTCAATTCTGACTCTATTTTTTTGTTCTGCTATCGAAGTAGCAGAAGTTACTGTTGTAGACAGTGTAAGAGAAGCTGCCATAGCAGAACAAAAAAATAGAGTCAGAATTGAAGAACAAGCATTCTTGAAGTGGAAATTGCAACAAGAACAGAGTGTTAGGAAGAAGGGAGTGTTAAAAAAGAAGGCGAAGTATTATACTGATGAGGAGAGTGGCTACGATAGAGAAATGAGTGATCCATTTGAGGACGAAACTGAATCGGGCAACACTAAAAGGTAAAAAGAAAACTAAGAAGAGGAGAAACAGGAAAAGGAGGACAGACAGGAAGTATACAGTAGAAAATAGTTCAACAGAAGAACATGAATCCGAAGCCGAAAGTGAGCCAGACAAAGGAGGAAAAAAGTGGTTGAAGAAACTTGTAGAACTAGAGGAATCAGGAGTGGAACATCAGAAAGCAGTCAGCAGGATTTTTATTATATTAGCAGGAGAAATGATAGAAGTTATGAAATCATTTAGTAGGGCTAATGTAAAGGCGGTAAAACCCCTAAAGTATGGTAAAGAAAAAGTGCAAAAATTCGATGCCTTTCTAGAGGATTTCGAAAGGTATGCAAAAGAACAATTAGGAAAGGATAAGAACCGTTGGGTGGTAGAGCTAAGAAATTTTTTGGAGGGCCCAGTTTTGAGAACTTATTATAGTATTTATAGGGCTAAAATAGATTATAATACCATTACAGCCAGGTTAAAGAGTTGGTGCAAGGAAGAAAAAGAAAGCGAACAAATAGATTTGCAGAAGGAGTTCTGGAGAATGGAGATAAGGAAGCATGAAAAGTTAGCAGAATTTGCACTCAGGGTGCAAACGACATATGAAGCAGCTACCAAAGAAGAGGATAGGGACAAGCAAGTGTTAAAAAAACAATTTTTGAATTGCTTGCCAAAAGGAATAGCTAGGAGATTTAAAATGAGAATGGGAGGTGAAAAAGAAAGTGTTAAGGTCCGCTGGAAGGACATATTGAACTGGGCACAGGATGAGGATAAAGCTGAACGAGCATGAAGAAGAGTCGAGGGACGAGGCAATCCCAATATGGGCAACCCTACAAAATGAGGGGGATGAAAGGAAAACGTATGCAGATAAGGTGCGATACGGTAAACCAGTGGTGTACCAGCAAGATTCATATTCAAGAAGAACAAATAGAGGAGCATATGAATATGAAAGGCCAAAGTGTTATCATTGCAACAAAGTAGGACATATGAAACGAGATTGTTGGAGGTTTAGAGGATGGTGCTTAAGATGCGGTAGTGATGAGCATCAGACAAGGGAATGTGGTCCTCGAAACAACTACAGACGGCAGGACACAAGTAGACAAGAGCAGGAGGAAGCAAGACCCTTTGAAAGGAAATGTTTCTTATGTGACGAAATTGGTCACTGGGGGGATAATTGTCCCTTAAGAGGAGAAATAGAGGAATGGAAAAAGAAGAGGAAAGTACAACGAGGTTCGGGAAACGAATCCGCTCCGTCCATGCTGCCGGGGACAAGTCGGAGCGATCCACAGAAGTCATAATGAGTTTTCCAGGAGCCAGCCCGGTCAATCAAGGTTGTGTGGTGTTGGACCCAGAAGCCAAAGAATTTGTAAGTGAACAGGCTGAAGATACTACAACCGAGTTACCACAAAGGATACCTAAGATGAGGGATAAAGGGTTGAGCATAACAAACACAACAACTGGAGTGTACCACGCAGAAGGAAGAAGCCAAGATCAAGGTAGGCAAGGTCTTAATATAACACCATTGTTGAGATTTATGATAAAATTAAATAATGTTAATATGAATGCTATAATAGACAGTGGTGCTCAATATTGCCTGATTGAAGAAGCACAAATTAGAAGGATTACCAACCCTAAATTAACAAAAAGGATGATGAGGTTAAGAGGTGTGGGAGACCCCAACTTATATGTGGAGTCTCAACAAATGGCTACATTACAGGTAACCATAAATGATATTGATTATGGCCTATCAGATTTTATTGTAGTAAATAGATTGAAAGAAGGAACAATACTGGGCATGCCATTTTTGGTACAAAACAAGATTGAAGTAGATGTAAAAAGTGGATCTTTTATACGTCATGGGGAATATAATATAAAGGAACAAGTGTATTTAACAGGAAGATCTGAAGACTGTGTGAGGGTGGTCACGTCAATACCCGTATATAACACAGGGGAAACAACAATTACTGCAAATGAGTGGACTCCGATAAAGGCCAAATGGGATTCCCAAGAAATTAAACCTAAAAATGGAAATCGTTATGACATTCAGCCTGAAGAGTTATTAGTTGAAGAAAGGGACCATACCCGAAGAGGATATAATAAAAGATTTAAATTGATGCCAGGATTGGTGCAATGGAAAGACAAGGAAGGAACTATACTGATAAAAAAATTAATACCAGGAAAATTAAAACTGGGAAAAGGTGAAAGAATAGGAATGGCGAATCTAGTGGTAGATGAAGATAACCTGAGACGATACCAAGGTAATGATTGTACAGTGAATACAACGGTACGGGAAATAGAGAAACAAGGAGCCATTGAAGAAGAATGGACGAAGGAAAAACTACAGAAGGAAATAAATTTCATGGAAGAACTAACTAAAGAACAACGGGAGAACGTCACGGATGTTTTATACAAATGGAAAAATGCATTTAGTAAGGGAGATTCGGACATCAGTGGGACATCCATGACCCCATACAGGATAAGGTTGCATGATTATACCCCTATTTACCAGCGGGCAAGGAGGTTCGATCAGAAGACTAATGATGAAATCGAAAACCAAGTAAAGGAGTTATGTTTAAACGACATCGTAGAGCCTTGTGCTGCAGAATGGAGTTCTCCGGTGGTGCCAGTTAGGAAAAAGGACGGAACACTTCGTCTGTGCATTGACTATCGACGCTTAAACCAAGTAACCGAGGCAGATAGGTTCCCAATGGCCAGCATAAATGAAACCGTCTATGGATGTCAGGGGGTACAATACCTTACCAGCCTGGACCTAGTAAAAGGGTATTATCAGATGCAGTTAGAGGAAGAAAGCAAGGATTTTACAGCATTTTCAACAGTCAGCGGTCAATACCGGTTTAAGAGGCTGAGTTTTGGGCTAAAGAACGGACCTGCAGCATTCCAGAGGGAGATGCAGCGGATCCTAACAGGTTTTAGTCGAGACAAGGTAGTGGTTTACGTCGATGATGTCTTATTAATATCAAAAGAATTTAAAGAACATTTAGCATTGATTGAACAGGTCCTACAGCGTTTCTGCGAAACGAATGTCAAGGTAAAAGTGAGTAAATGTAGCTGGGTTCAGAAAGAAATTAAATTCCTAGGACACATCATCAGCAGGACAGGGATCAAAAAACTGCCGGAATTTATGGATCAAGTGGACAAGTTGGAGAGGCCTACCAATGTGGGAGAGCTAAGACGATATTTAGGAATGATTAACTTCCAACGAAAATTTATAAAAAACTGTTCAGGAGTGGCAGCACCTCTCAGCGCACTAACGGGAGGCAAAAGAAAGGACAAAATCGAATGGACAAATGAAAGGATCAAGGCTTTCGAGGAACTGAAAAAACGGATGAAAGAATCAGTGGAGTTAGCATTCCCAGATTTCTCGGAAGGTAGTAAGAAGTTGGAACTCTACGTGGATGCCAGTGGATTTGGTATGGGTGCAGGATTGTGCCAAGAACAAAAAGGTGGTAGAAGAGTAATTGCATATAACTCACACTCCTTCAATGCATGTGAACGAAAAGCTTCCACAATAGAAAGGGAACTGCTAGCCATACGGTGGGGGATTAAAAGTTTTCGGCCTTTTCTACTAGGTCAGGACTTCATCTTGTACACGGACCATCGGCCATTGGTATATTTACACACGATGAAGCTAGTGGATAGTAAATTGGCCCGAGTTCTGGATGACTTGAGCGAATATAGTTTCCAGATCCATTATTATCCCGGAAAGGATAATGTGTTCGCAGACACATGGTCAAGGTGTCAAAGGAAACCTGATGAGGAAATCGATATAACGGATCCAGAAGCACTACCAAAAGGCTTAAAGGTTATAAAATTGGTACCAGGCGGTGCTGATTCACTATTTTTGAGTTTGATGGAGATACTTGATAAGGAACATCCTAAAATGAAACAAAAAAATCACCAGGAACTAAGGGAATTTTTATTGGACATCCTGATTAGTGAACGGAAAATATATGGATTGGAAAAGAGACCAAAAGCCTTAAAATTACTAAAAGCAATTAAAACTCCAGGAAAGGAACCAGTACCAGAGGTTTTATTAGTGGCCAGTGATGAATTCAATACAAGGATTTGGTTACACCATGGGATATGTTGCTCAGTGGCATACATCGGACCAAAGGCAAGGAAGTGTAACGACTTAAAAGATGTACACATACAGGTGTTGGGAGGATCACACTTCAATCCAGTAGCTGATGATGGTACTTTCGATTCCAAAGGAGAAAATACAATAGTTGACGAACGGATACCTGAGGAACTAGAGACGTCACCAGTGGAAGAAAATGAAGATTACTCAGATACGGAAGGAAGTGATACATCAGGAAATAATTTATTACAGCAATCTTCCAAAGAAGAATTAGGAATAAATTTATTAATGAAGGAAAGAGGGCACCAGTCTAGGTTAAGCTGCAACCACAAGCTAAAAGGAGTGGCATGGCAGGAAGTCTCTATCGGAGAAGTAATCAGATGCGCTTTTCTGGACACAGGATCTGTCATCAGTTTGATACAGGAAGGAGTTGTTGATGGCTTAAACCAATTTGGACACATTCTGAAAAAATGGAAGGTGGATATTACTCTCAATGGAGTAACTACAAGGATTGTGGAGTGTACAACAGCAGTGGCCATAAAAATAAAAACAAGGTACAGGGAAATAATACTGCCATTGGTCGTCGTTCAGGATGAACATATCCCGGCTTGTTTACTTCTGGGGATGAATTATCTGGTAGAGTCAGATGCAATTTTGGACTTCGGAGAAGGAATAATCGCACATGGGAACGATGCCGATGATGTAAGTGATGGCTTTACCATTGATGTTTATAACCTCACAGTGAAAAAGGATAATGACTTAATAACAGTCCAAGAAATAATAAGATTACAAGATAACTCCGAAGTGATTAGGACAAAGAAGAAAATTGGAAATAATCAAGAAATTAGGAAGACTGATATATCATTGAAGGAATACTATCGATATAGGAAGGATCTACGAATGAATGGGGCCATCTTAGTAAAAAGGATTAGAGGTGAACAATTTGGAGCTGTTATAGGATTCCAACAGATGGTAAGCATTATTGTGGTTACGCACCGGAATCTAGCTCATGTAGGACGGGAGAAGTTAACAGATCTTGTTTCAAGGTATGTTTGGCACCCCAGAGGTCAGTTAATCATTCAAGATGTGTGCCGAACATGCCCAACCTGCCAACTGAATAAAATAGACCATCAGGTTGTGTTTCCACCTATATGGAAGATTAAGGTGCAAAATCCGTTCGAACTAGTAGCTGTCGATGTTATGGCCATGCCTAGAACCAAGAAAGGAAACATTGCTTGTTTGGTGGCTATAGATCACTGTAGTAAATGGGCTGCAGTGAAGGCATTAAAGGATAAATCTGCGAGGAGCGTAACAGAGGCTTTTGAAGGACAAATGCTTCCCACATTTCTACGACCACCATACAAGGTATTGACGGACAATGGAGTGGAATTTAGGAGCACAAGATTTAAAGAAATGCTTCAGGCCTACGGAATCGAACATGTCTTCAGCAGTCCGTACAAACCAGCGGCTAACGGGGCAGTAGAGAGGGTCAACCGGACATTCGCGGAGTTCCTCAAGAATACGGTAACGAAGGATAAGGAATGGGATGACTGTTTACCCCGAGTAATAATGGTATATAATAATACGAAACATGCAGAATTAGGAGTAACTCCGGCAGAGAAACTAATGGTTCAAAAACATGAGAAAGGAAAGGTATTACCAATCTCAAGAAAGGAACAGGACAAGTGGAAAGAGGGTCATCCAAACTGGCTGCCATACGCAGTAGGAGTAAAAGTTAAAAGGAAAATCATCTCAGTGGATAGAACTCTGGAGAAAAAACTAAGCAAAAGGTATGAGGGTCCTTTTGTGATAACCAAGGTGATTGCAGGTGGGATGACATATGACATTGAAGGAAACGGAAAAACAATGAGGGCCCACTATACACATTTAAAAGTTTGGGCAGATCCGCCGCCTTACTTGTTACAGCATTTCCGACAAGAGAACGAAGAAGTAGAATTGGAGACCTCACAAGTAAACTCGCCTGAAGAAATTGATTCTGAGATGCAAAAACTGAAGAGGAAGAGGAAGAGGAGGAACCAACACAAACTTATGTAATTTATGGAAGACAACTTGAGAGATCAACGAAGGAAAGGAAACATGAAAAAAATAAAAAGGATATTTGGGATTTAGTAGAGGTAGCTATAGGAGAACCTAAGTACAAGGTAGACATGGCCACACAAACTGAAGACATAACAGTAGATAAAATGACTCAAACGGAGATAGAGCTGACATCATCGCCTATTGATGCAAGCGACTTAATGGATTGGTTGGACTCAGCACAGTCAGAGGTTAATTCAGATGAGGAATTTAATTTACAAAGGTTTGAGAGATCATTAAGATTTCCAGATGGTAGCTACACACTTGCAGTGGAAATAGCGAATGATAGTGAAGAGGATAACATGGTCTCAAGAAAGGAAACACCGGAACCAGTTGAGGTATGTAATATTAGTCAAGGTAATTACATTAATTCTAATAATGTTCCTTTCTATACCCCCAGGTCAATTCAGGAGGAGTTATGGGAAGTGGGTGAAGACCCTGAACGGATGATTTTAGAGGACCAATCGGAGGAACAGGGAGTGGATCCACAAGGAGTAGAAATTGGGTACCAGGTACCAATGACAAGATCTAGAGGTCCAGCTCCAGATATACCGAATGTCCAAAGGAGAGTATTGGAGTATGAGAGAAGGGCGGAGGAAAGACGAGCCTCCATCGGAAATTAGGTAAGGTTGTTTTACTTTTGAGTGATGGAGCTATTTTTTTTTCTTTTTAAGATTGGTTCCCAATCTTGGAAGGGGAGTAATGTGGGACGAACCAACTAAATTCGGAGCATTAGTTAATATTTTATAAAATGAACAGATTGTCTTTCTGAAAGAGTTAAAAAAATTGAAGGTTTTGTGACCAAAAATTTAAGGAAACAAATATTCGCAAAAGTCTGGAAATTGTGAAGGGAAATTACCGAAATAGAAATGGTATATTATTATTATTATTATTATTATTATTATTATTATTATTATTATTATTATTATTATTATTATTATTATTATTATTATTATTATTATTATTATTATTATTATTATATTTTATTATTATTATTATTGGTATCGTTATTGTTATTTCCGTTATCATATAAAATATTTAGGGGTCTATTAGTATACTAGTGTTTATTAGGTTATTTTTTACCGGTGTTATTAATATCATTGGGTTAAATGGATCGAGTGTTAGGTTTCATTTTGTCATTCGGATCCGTTATAAATATTATTTGTATGCAAGGTTTTGGGGGGATGATTATTTATTATTATTATTATTATTATTATTATTATTATTATTATTATTATTATTATTATTATTATTATTATTATTATTATTATTATTATTATTATTATTATTATTATTATTATTAGTATTAGTGTTAGGATAATTTATTGTCACTAATTAGTTGATGAAAAATGATGATGGTATACTACAAATTTATATTGTCATTTTTCAGGGTGTCGGTTGCGGGAGCAAATCCAAAGGACAATCGTGTGGCTAAGTTAGCCCCTTTAGGCTTAAATCAATCAGGAAGTGTGGGAGGCATCGTGACGGTGACGACTGGAGCGTTTGTCTCACCCATCACTAATCTGGAAATAGCCAATTTGGATCGTACTGTTGGGGCTAAGTCGATCATTGACATAGCGAGCTGTTCCTGGTGCTCGTAAGGAATAATACTTGCTGTAGGGTTTGTCAAAGGAATTTCCCGATCAAGGAAACTAACTTTCGGACCAATTTGGATAAGTTGCTCAGGAGCGTATCGTTCCGTAAATTGTATAAAATTCTGACACTAAATTGTATTATGAATATTTTCCGGAAAATCTAACATTGTACATAAATAAAGAATATCTTAATATATATATATTTCTAGTAATAGGGTATAATAGGTTGTATGTATATATTTGGTATTAGGGTATAATAGGATTAATATACTATATTTAGTAATAGGTATAATAGGATTGATATAAACTATAATTGAGTATTCATTTTATTATATCAAAAATTACATCTCGTGTGTTACTGAATCCTTTTCCTTTCTCATTTAGTGCTGTCAGGCATAAGCCTTCTCCAAAGAGAATCCTGGGACCTCGCGTAAAGTCTCTAAAAAAAGCATATAAGCAAAATAATTTAAGAAGAAAAACAATATAAACGATAACAATATATATATATATATATATATATATATATATATATATATATATTTAAATTTTATAATTTTTATATATATATATATATATATATATATTTATCTTTAGAT
>JABUQX010039296.1:35000-40000 GCA_015478945.1 Trachelipus rathkii
AATTGGAATGACTACTTTGTCTCTGGTGACGCTTCGACTTCTGATAAGGTGGGAGCTGTAATCGTTGATGGGATGAGCAGGTTCATTCCTTCTTCGACTAAATCTTTATCTCCTCATAATCCCATGGTTCGATCGTGCTTGTTCTCTGGCCATTCCAGGCTAGAGACAGCGCGTATCGGGAAGTGGAAAAAATTCTCGTTCTTCTATCTACTCTCGCTAATTTTCAATTCAGCTAGAAATCGTTTGCAGGGATACTCTTCGACGAAGCAAAGCGGGCTTCATCAAACGAAAGTGCGCTAACCTCCTAGGTTCTCCCCTACTGATAAATCTTTCTGACCTCTTGCCACAAACATCTCTAATAACTTCTGTAAATCTACCTTTCCTCCACTCTTATTCGATCTGATGGCTCCGTCGCTAACTCTCCAACTGAAAGGCCAATCTCTTCGGCCTCCTATTTACTGCTCTAACTCAACCCTGGACGATTCTGGCATTCCTCTTCCTCCTCCTTCTCCTCTCAGGTGTCCTATGCATTACATGATTACATTTATTCAGATGCATTGGCTCCTGAGATCTATAAACGTTAGGAGGCGGGTGGCCCGGATGGCGTTCACTCCCCGAGTTTTGAGGGAATGTGCTGTGGACCCCACCCTTGTTCAACTATATTCTCTATATCTCAATACTAGCACTTTCCCTCAGTGTTGGAAGCACGCACATGTCCAACCTATTCCGAAAAAAGGAAGCCGCTCTGATCCTTCTAACTATCGCCCTATAGCTCTCACTTGTATTCTATCTAAGATCTTTGAAACCTTCTTAACTCTCATTTCTTAGGCCATTGGAATCTCTTTCTCTTCTTTCCGATCGCCAGTATAGCTTTCGGCGTCAAGGTCTACTGGCGATATACTTTGCTATTTAACCGATTTATGGTTTTCCGCTCTTAGGAACTACGGGAACTTGCGTGGTGGCGCTTGACATATCAAAGCATTTGACCGGGTATGGCACGCGTCACTGCTCTCCAAGCTCCCCTCCTTTGGGTTTCCTCCTTCTCTTTGCTTACTTTTGTCTAGCTTTCTTTCAAGTCGCTCAATATCGGCTGTGGTTGATGGAGCGACTTCTTCTTTTTCTGTCAATAGTGGTGTTCCTCAGGGTTCTGTCTTATCTCCTACTTTATTCCTACTTTCCATTAACCAGTCTTCTCACCTGCATCTAACTCTATCCATTCCTTATGTGATGACTCGACCCTTCATTCTTCAACTCATTTCAATTCTACTCTTTACTTCTAAATTGCCTCTCGTCTTTAATCTTTCGATTCTATTCTCGCTGATCCGGATAGAATTTCCGGGTGGGATCGTCTGAACCTTGTGAAATTCGAATTCTTTAAAAACTCAACTTGTACAAATCTCCCTCTAAAACACCTTCTAACTTTCCTATCTCTTTCGACGGTTCTCTCGTCTCTCCTGTTGACAATATAAACATCCTTGGCCTTAACATAAACAAAAAAATGTCTTGGAAACCTCACATCACAACGCTTTTGTTAGGGCAGCCCCAAAAGAAACTGGAAGTTTTGTTTAGACTGCAGAGACTATTTTTCCTCTTCTCAATTACTCAGCTATGCAAGGGTCTCATCCGCCCTTGTGGAGTACTGTTCTCATATCTGGGGGGCTCTGGTTTCACCCGGTAGCTTTTGGACAGGGTCGAGTCAAAAGCCAAAGGAGACATAAACTGTTCTGTACTTTCCACTTCATTACCCTCTATCTCTGCGGCGAGATGTTGGTGCTTTATCTCTCTTTCTATAGGTATCGTAGCGGCAGGTGTTCGGGGAAATTACACTGCGTACCTACGCTACGTCGCCCTCATGCGCTAGGGGTGCTGTGTCTGCTCATGAGTTTTATGTTGATTTTACTAACTTCAGATTAGTTCGCTGCAATGCTTCCTTCCTTCCTGAAACCTATGATCTGTGAAATTCTCTTCCATCTTCTGTGTTTCCTGTGAATTTAATCTCCCTCACTTTAAAGCTTGCATCTGTGCTCATCTGCGCTAGCGGATGCAATTTTGGCGTGTAACACCTCCTGAATAGGGCTCTGCCCATTAGTGGTGGTGACAACTGTAAAAAGAAGAAAAAAAAAAAAAAAAAACTAAATAAAAACTAACTTACCTAACCTAACCTAACCAAGCCTAACCTAACCTTCTAACCTAACAACTTACTTAAATTTCAACTTGTCTAACTTGGCCTAACTTACAACACAACTAACCTAACCTAATTTAACCTAATTTAACCTAACCTAATTTAATACAAAAAAAGTCCCATTAGTTTTATATATATATATATATATATATATATATAATATATGTAACTAATATATATATATATATATATATATATATATATATATATATATATATATATATACTCTATATATATATATATATATATATATATATATATTTGAGATGGTTAAGATGAGAATAGAGAAACTTACTGTTTATGGAAGGCTAGGCTTGGCCGTAGGGACACCATCGTATCCTTATAATTTGCTGAAACGACTGCTCAAAAATGCGATCCAATTCCCCCTTTTATCTTCTTGGTTGGGAGTGAATGTAGAGTAGAGGATGATGATTTTGATGATAGTTTTTAAAATTGATTTTTTTAAAAGCAGCATGCTTGACATTCCATTGCAGACAATACATGCAAAAAGAAAAGAGTAAAACAA
The DNA here is from genome assembly GCA_015478945.1 of Trachelipus rathkii. Classification (NCBI taxonomy): domain Eukaryota; kingdom Metazoa; phylum Arthropoda; class Malacostraca; order Isopoda; family Trachelipodidae; genus Trachelipus; species Trachelipus rathkii. The sequence goes on from JABUQX010039296.1 coordinate 37,709, forward strand.
TTAGTGGAGGCAATGGTGTAAGGATGGTAAGAATCAAATCAGATAAAATAATGTAATTACCTGAGAGGTTTTAAACATTTAGAATATTATAATGGCAAGGTATAAACATTTAACCTCAAAGGAACAATATTAATCAAACCAATCTCAAATGCATAATAAAGCGAGGATATTCAATAAGTTTTATTGAAATAAACTTTTAAGCACAAACATATATCTATACAATTAGCTCTTCAAAAAGCAGTGAAGTAATTTATTCATTGAGAAGTGATCAGATAAGAAACTAGTTAGAGAGTATGATATATTAGAAATAAATGATCAGGTTGATATAGTAAAATAAGATAATATTAGAAGCTAAGCTTAGAAAGACAGTTTAAATTATTTTTCATTTAAAGATTTAAGACTAAATGATTACTTTTAATATTTAAATTAAGATAGTATGAGAGGGACTCTAAAAGTTAGTATGATAGTTTAAGAGAGAAGTATGAGAGAAGTTTAAGAAGTGCCTCTGTCAGTGTCTGGTCAAGGTTTGAATATAGTATAATATAATAAAAAAAACTCACACCAGATCTGGTAAAAAAAACAATATAAATTATATCAATTATTGCAAGGTAAAGACTGATAATCCATAAGTAGTAAACAATAATGACACCTTAATAATAATTAGTTTGTACACAAAGTGTTTTTGAATTAAATTATTAAAAGAAATTTATTTTAGATAAGTGTAAATGACTATCACTGATATTTTATTTCTATATTTTTGGAAAACACTTAGTTTAAATTTCTTTCAAGTTTCATTAATTCTTTTGTGGCAAGTTATTAAATAGAAAATAATGCACTAGTTTCTTAATGAATATCAAAGTGATATATTGTTTATCACATATAAATAACTCAAAACACTTAATTTTAAACATAAAATATATAGACTAGGATTCGTAAATCTTTTATATTCACTTTCGCAAAAAGGGCTTTTAGTAATCAAAGAGTTTTATATTTGGTGAAGGAAATTTCTTAATTCTTAATAACTGATGATAAGTCCCCAAACTGTGTTTAAGTTTAAGTGTTGTATAAAGGGATCCACGCCCTGTTTTAAAAGTAGAGGTTATTGCAGTAGGTATTTTTAAAAAGGCTCTGTACCCAGTGTTAATGCAGAAGATATTTTAGGGTGATTACTAATAGAGCAATGTAAGTTTACTTTAATATTCATGTATAGCATTATGTTTCATGTATGGAAAGAAAAATGAGTTTATGCCTACCTCAGTCAATGCTGAGGACTTCTTTTGATTTAGGAGGTGCCAATTCAGCACTAAACACGTTTGATAGTCAAGACGACACATGAAATCTAAATAAAACATATAAAGAGTTTCTACTCACATATCTTCAAAAATGTATAGGTCAAATCATAAAAAGTTCAATTTAAGACAATTATTTCATTTCTTTAACATCCCGTATCGTCTTTTAACTTACTTAGAGAAATAAAAGGCAGAGTGTAACTTTGAGACATTGGAGTAAAGAATTTTCTGGAATAAAAAAATATATTTATATAAATATATATATATATATATATATATATATATATATATATATATATATATATATATATATATATATATATATATATATATATATATATATATATATAGATGAATAAGAAGATGAAGCATAATTTTGGCAACATTTATTATAATGGACGTTTAAACCTTTTTTAGCTATATTAAATTTCTTTTATTACTTTCAAATATTACTTATATATATATAGCATATATATATATATATATATATATATATATATATATATATATATATATATATATATATATATATATATATATATATATATACGTAATATCTTGGAATCTAAAAATGAAACCATCAAAGTAATACTTATATTTGGTGCCAGATTTTTAGTAAACAGAGCAAATTGTCGTACACGTCTGCTATCACCGGTATTTGTTTCTATATATATATATATATATATATTATATATATATATATATATATATATATATATATATATATATATATATATACTATATATATATATATATATATATATAAATATATATATCTTTCAATTTTTTATATTTAAACAGAAGGAATCTTAAACGATTTCAAAAGATTATTTAGAAATTTCTTTTTGTAACTTCACACTCCTTTTCAGCTGCTGTCATTGACGTCAGAGACAAAGTTGCCAAGAATAGTTTTTATGAAGTCACTGTTGAAGATGTTAAAAATTGGATTCGAAAAAATGGAATTTTCCACCACATTGTATCGTTCATACCTTAGAGTTTAAAG
>JABUQX010039296.1:45000-47500 GCA_015478945.1 Trachelipus rathkii
TCTTTAGCCTCTTTCTGACTTCAATCATAAATAATATTTTTTCCCTAAACCTTTGTATATTACTTTGAAATCCTTTTTGACTTAAATTTTCAGTTTCAAACAAATCTTGAAACCAATCACTATAACTTCCCATTTACTTTATAAAATAGTGAAGAGAAAACAGTACTATACCCAATTGACCTTTTTCTTATTGCGTTACTATTTCTTACATAGAGACCAAACAATAAATGTTAATTATTTATTGTATGTAATTTGAAAAAGGGAATAATTTTGTTAACTTCGTTTATATTTTAAAATTAAAATTATTATTGTTAATTTTACTATTTAGTGATGCCATCCGAATCTTTTTTGAACACAAATGAAATATGACTTTATAGACTGAAAGACTTAGGCTATAAAAAACTGCATTTTCAATAAATTCACTTTTTAAAAATTTTCAATATTCTTTTAAGGATTATAAGACTTTAAGCTTCCATTTCCATTATTGCTCTTTTTTCTAGTTCTAGAATTTCGTTGGAGGCTATGAAATATTATTCTCCATCAATGAAAGACATGACGGAATTCAGCTTCGTAGGCTTTGGTATCGACACCCCTCATTTAGATAACGCACGATCATTCACATTACGTTTGTTAATCGCTTGGTAACTTCAAACAAAACAAATACTTTGTGGGTAAATATGAAGGAGCTGAAGGTTAGTTTATTACAGAAAAGTGTAATTAATTAAAAAGTAAGTGACAGGAAAAGAAGAGCGGGGGATTACATGTTTCGCGTGCACTCACTATCTTAATGCGTGAGTCAATACAATGGAAGAACTGTTGACTGAAGTTAGGAAAGTAATGTTAGCAGAATATATACAATTGATATAGAGTTTAAGTACCAGGATTAGTGAAGTGATCACATGGGCGATGAGTTGCGTAAAGAGACGAACTGCGTTAATAGTATGGAGTGGATGAGACTCTGTATTATATTGTATATGATACAGAGTACTATGGTCATGAAGAACACATGACGGATTCTTGAGGCGGATAGGTTGCACAGATGATGTACTCATTGTACAAGAGTATGAGGTAGCGACCGCACGAATTGAACGCATCGTGGGAAAGAGAGCGTGCGCGGTTGCGATTCGCGCCGCGGGAGAGGCATACGATGCGTATTTAAATTAAGTATGCATTGTAACTATCATGAACTGAGTCAATCGATACGATAGTTTCGATACATCGGCTGTGTTATAGTGTCGTCACTACGTAATGATCAATGAGACGAGCTCTTCATATCAATTAGATCTAGGCGATCACACGGGCATGAGGATTCTGGAAGAGCCGGACGAATCGACATTGTGTATAAACGGTTTACCGTATAATGAGGCAGTATACTAGTAGTAATTAAAAATCTCACAACCTTCGTATGATGGCCGATTAAAAGTCTTAACACTATATCTACATTTAAGAAGTTGATGCGCCATAAGAGCTTAAGCAGGATATGTATGATTATATCCGCCCAGAGTGTGCGGATAATCTAATATATATAGTCAATTATAAATTCTTAAACTAAATAGATCAGTAAATACATATGAATGCTTTTCATCCACCAAGTTGTAAAAATTATATTATCGATAAGAATTTTTGCTGTTTCCCATTCAAATTTAATTCTTATTGCGTTATGATTATTAAATTTATTAATAAGTAATGAAGAAAACTAATTTTAAATCAATCATCTGGGAAAATAAGTTACAGTTACCTTATGGTCCTTATACTACAAAATTGATGTAATTTTATTTCTTTTAAAAATACATCTTACATTTTAAAATATTGCAATTTTGATTCTTTATTACATTGAAAATTAAAAAGGAGAGCTTTTTTTTATTGTTTTATGTTTTTCAAATTTTAAATCGTCAAAAATTTTAATTTCGTTTCAAGATTAGAATACATTATTCAAATTGTTCAATACGGCCTAATTATTTTATAAAAATTTGAATGAAAAGTCTTGCAAACCAATCTTTACTGTTTTGCTACTTATAAATATAGATCTGGAAGATTGCTCTTTTAAGAAATATGTTTTAAGAAATATCTTTAGTTTAGTTTAAGAAATTTAACATAAAAGTTATATTGAAAACCTTCGTTATTTTAGGTATTTTGAATTGTTTTAATTTTTTCATATATATATATATATACATATATATATATATATATATATATATATATATATATATATATAGTTATATTTATTATATATTTTTATTATATATATATATTATATAATATATATATATATATATATATATATATATATATATATATATATATATATATATATATCTGATCTTCAATGGTCTTTCTCAAAGATAATACAAAATCCAATAAAACGGAATCAACTGACACGCTAATAAAGTTATATATTTTAATGTATGACATACTTTTTGTAATTTTTGAGAAATATCTATCTATCTATCTATGCTATCTAATCTATCTATCTACTCTATCTATCTATCTATCTATCTAT
>JABUQX010039296.1:60000-86677 GCA_015478945.1 Trachelipus rathkii
AAAACAGGTATCCTGAGCCTGAGGTGGAAAGAGATGGTGTATGGATATATTGGAATAAAGGATTAAGGTGGGAAGAGAGGATGAAATTCCATTATTGATGCGAGACTTTAATGCAATAGCTGGGGATAGGGGAAGAGATTAAGTGAAAAGGATTTTTAGGACAATATAGAGGAAAGGTCAGAAATCTAAAGGTAGAGTTAATGATAAATTTCTGTATGAGAAAATACATGAAAATCATAAATAGTTTCAATCAACAAAGAAAGGCAAATTCACACAAAAAAGATAAAAGAGAAATAAATACAGGCAACTTGGACCAAAATTTTATTATAGATTATGCAAGTTCACTGGAACGAAAAGTGATCCAGAATATGAGGGTAAAATAAAATACCCTTGATTCGGATCAAAAAAATTGATGGTTCCATATACGAAAAATGGGGGCCGAGAGGCTGCAAATATAGAATATTTAGTGTGATTAAGGTAGAAATGCTATTAAATCATAGCCAGAAGCAAGAATATTTGGAAAAATCAGTATAGGTACCGAAAAATGGTTTGGGAAATGATTAAAGAAGTGAGTGAAACAAAATAGATAAAATTTTGTGGAAAACAGGGTAATATTTGAAGAGACACTAACACCCCTACAGCTATATTCGACAGATATGGATAATTACAACTAAAAAGAAGATTGAGTAGAATCCAAAGGGCAGAGATAAAATTTCTGAGGGTTATAGCTGAAAAACAAGGATGAAATAGGTTGAGAAATAAAAGATTCAGAATATATAAATAAGAGTGAACCCTATTATAATTTTATTAACAAGATAGATTTTACTAGGTTGCTATGATGAGGGCCCTTGGAGAGGATGCAGGAAAATGAAAAAGTGGAGGATAGGAAAACCAAAATCGAGGAAAAAGACCTTAAAATAGATGGACAGATTCTATAGAGAATTCACTGAGAAGATATCAGCTCCCTAAATGAAGAAATAAATGATTGAGAGGGATTTTCAGGACAAGGAAACGTGAAAAATGATTCTTTCTCCACTGATCACTCACAGGCTCATGGTACTATTTCTGCAGCATATATATATATATATATATATATATATATATATATATATATATATATATAATATATATAAATAAATATATATATAGATATATATTTTTATATATATATATATTATATATCATATAATATATATATATAATATATATATATATATAATATATTATATATATATATATATATATATATATATAGTATATATATAGTATATTATATATATATATATATATATATATTATACATCGTATATATATATATATATATATATATATATATATATATATATATATATATATATATATATATATATAATGAAAACTATAATAGTGTAATAGCGAAATTATTTTTAGGTTTATAGTCATTTTAAAATTATACGATTAACTTCATGCTCATTCTGAACATCTTAGACAATAGAAAATACAAATAATTGTTTGAAAATAATAATAATAATAATAATGTTTAAAAATTGTGCTTATTCAAGTACAAGTGAAATTGTAATTAATTTAATATTTTATTTTAGAAAATTATCAATAATTTTAATGCAAAATGAATGTAGTTTAGGTAAGCAGCATCAGTTGGAGAGAGAATCAGAATCGCACAAGCTTTCATTAATTATTATCATCATCAAAAGCCTCTTGGTTCTCCAGAACAGTGAGTGAGGTGCGCAAAGAGCACCGGAAACAAAACAATCTGGTACATGACTATGATCAGAATTCAAGAAGCTTTCATAATTTCATTAATAGCTATAAAATATTTCCACGAAATAAATATTTAAAAAAAGGAATAAACTTTACCTTTCAAAACATACATAAACGTTTTTTTGTCCTTAAATATTCATTAATCCACCATGTATAAAATAAAACAGAAACATGTCAAGTATAAAGTAAAAAAATTTATTATTTAGAGCATTTGGTAAATTATTTTGGTGGAGTGAAAAAAAAAAAATATCGATTTATTTATCTTGGGTGCTCATCTTCTGTTGGTGTTTTTCTTCTCTGAAAATATAAAAGGAAAGAGAAGCTTAGAAGATCATTTAAAATGTTATATTTAGGACACATTAATTAAATCAGTTCTTCATCATTTTGACTATCACAGACTAGTTAAATATCAGGTAATTTTTTATGATCTGGCAAAACAAAACGTACAATAAAATATATTTCAAGAACATATATCAACATTTATTTGGAAATAAAACATTTATTATGTCATACACTGTAAATAATGATGAATATATAAATATATTAAGTTCTACTCCCTTTTAACAATTAAATTAATGTTTGGCTGCAAATTTGTTAAAGCAGAGCAAGGAGGTGGACCTACAGACCAGTCATATATATCTTCATTCACTGTGGGCCTGTATCAGTCCCATAACTAGTGGTTGAAGAAAATTTAAATAATTTGTAATATAATATCAGGATATATTTACCTTCTACATTTCCTAACTTTTGCTTGATTTAGCCATTCTTTTAAAAAATGCCTCACCATTTCCTCAGTTGTATCTGGAAAAATTTTTCGTGAAGCAACTGGAAAAAAACAGTATATACATAAATGTTTATGATCAGAAAGTTAAAATTATTCTTGGTTTATAAAAGTTTAATATTACACTAATTTTTTATTTTAAAAAAAAAATTGACTGTGTTAATAAAATATACCGTATTATTATATCATAGTTCACTTATGAGAAATGAGGTTAAGGGAAAAATTAAATCGAATAAATAAAATTAAGATAAACCATCATGGTTACAGAGCAAATTAAAGAGTGGTGTATAAAACATTTTTGAAGTTATTAAAATTTATCTTTTGAATTTAATTAAAATTTCTATAATTTTAGAAAGCTTTTATAAGCACTGCAAAATTAATCAACAAATGATTTTTAATTTGCTATTCACATAAATATCCTTTTAAATATACAAAATATTACTTACTGAAAATTATTTTACAAACTTCTGTGGAGATGAATGGTTTTTTAAGGGAATTTTTGAATGACTTCCCGGTTAATGAATACAGTTCTGCTACTTTATCCAATAAAAGTCGACGAAGCATATTAGTTATCAACGTTCTTGCATCTTTGCCACCAATCGATAGCAAAAATTTGGTCTGAAAATTAGAGAATTAATCAGTAAATGTTCTGGAAGCTTTTTAAATTTGAATTCACTTTCAATCAGTCAATGACTCCTGTACACACTACAAAACAACTTGAAATGTTAAAATTCAAGGCATGTTATCCTAAATATTAAATTTTATAAATTTATATAAAAAAAACAAAAAATTTGAAGAACGGCAAATAATTATTTTATTAATTCAAATTTAAAATATGATTTATTCATAAAAATAAATTATAAATATTTACCAGTTCTTTCCGATTGTCTACACTCTCTCTTAACTTTTCATTAAACAGAATAAAATTCTCTTCACTGTCAAAAGGTAGGGATTTTATTAAACAAGAAAACTCATCATCACAATTCGAGGAATTCGAATTTAAATAAGTGTTCGGTTGAGCTAACAAAGAATCTACTTTCTTTTCCAATCGATTCAAAGAAGCATTCATATCAACAATCATTGAAATTAAATGAACTATCTGAATTTCATTTTTTTTGGTGCCGACATCTGAACAATATATTGACCAATATTAAAAAATAATTTATTGGGAACATAAAATTTCCCTCTCCAGAACTCATGGAAAAGAATATACTGTTTCCTTAACCTGAATGTTAAGAAGGACTGTTAGTATACCAGTATTGGCAGTTAATTTCCAGATATCTTCGATCCACATCTCTCGCAACATTCGAACTGTTGGTGAGAACGTTCTTCATTAATCAAGGGCTATAACCCATAACATTCGAGGGGAAGGTCTATATCATGGAGGATTTACAACAACTCGCGTGCGTGTTGCATCCGAACAAGTAATGGGATGTCTTGCTTCTTGGCATCTGCTTTCTCCAAGAGAGTAAATGTGGCGCGCCATATTTATTTTCTTGGATGCCATTTCTTCTTCCATCTGATCCAAATGTGGGGTGTTCCATACTGAATGTTCCTAGGATTTGTAGCCGAGCATCTGCATAAGGACCTGAAATGTTTCATCAGTAAAACCAATAAGAATTACGCCAAAAAATAAGTTAAATATAATAAGCACTGACTTTGCAATACATAACAAATAAAAAAATTTTGTACAATTTTTTTCAAATTTTTTTTTTTATTTTTGGGGAAATTAAGAATTAAAATAATATATCGCATTTCTGACATTTAAGATTTTAAATAAAATTGTTCATTAAAACTTTTCTAGATTATGTTTACAAGTTTTGAAATTACAAATCATATAATTAGAATATAATATAGTGCCTCGCGGCGTTTCAACTTCATTTTATGTTTTAAAAAATAAAACAATAAACACAGTATATTAATAAATTTTTGCCTTTGATTATTAACCTGGCTCTGAAAAATAACTTTCAAAATTGCAAATAAAGAAAAATAATAAGTTACTTAATTTATTCTTTTTGAGCAGTAGTGTTGTGGTGTTTAAAATTAGTAATGGTTGACCAAATTTATCACCATATCCCTGCCATTAAATTTCAAATTGCGCACTTGTAAAGGCCATATTTTTCTCAGGCCATCCAACTTGACTTGTTAAGGAGTTCTGTGCCCTTTTACTCCATCTGGAAAATTCACAAATTGGTTAAAAAGCAAAATCTTGTTGCTTTTTACTTTAGCGAGCAACAATGCCTTGATAGCATCATTTATCTGCAATAAAACTTCAACAATAAGCAAAAAGTTATTTAATCTTGCCGGATAGTTTGTCATCACATTATATACATTAGATAAGATATATCTTATATATACTATATATATACTATATCTATATATAATACTATATTAGCTTATATAAAAAGATTACTCATATACAGTGACTATGTATACGCTACTACCTTATATATTATATCCATACTCAGTATATAATTATAACTCTATAGTATACTAACTATATACTAATGACCATATATTATATCGTGTGGTGTAGGTGTTCCTCTCTCGTGGCGTTGTGTGTGTATGGTGAAACCGGCTATCTAGCTCCATGGAGCCTATGGCCAAGGTGGTGATGCTGTGTAATCTGGCTCAACACCTAATAATTTTTTGCTACCGACGTGCGAGCCATGGATATCTAGCCAGTAAGAGAAGTCTTCCTGTTTATAATTGGAGCCTGGATATCTAGCCAGTAAGAGAAGTCTTCCTGTTTATAACTGTTCAAATTGCCTAAGAAATGGCTACTCAACGATGCTGCATTAAAGCTTTACCTAAATATAAAAAGATGCTTAAAATGGCTAATAGAAATTTGGCTAAAAAGGTATGCTTTAATGTAATTGATAAAGTACTGTATGTTATTACATGATAACATTAAAAGAAAACTTACTGTGTTGGATGTGATAAGGTATGCTATATTTATTCAAAACCCTAAAAATTACTGTATGTTTAATGAACTTGGAAACAGGTAATTAGCATGCTGATAAGATATGTTTATAATATGAACTTGGTAATTTTGCCAAGTTACCTGAATACCATTAACTGTGAAATAGCTTATGTCATGAGAGACCAGAGCACATGCAAAAGCACTTTCTCAAACTTCTCTTCCATACACTGTATAATTTCGAAAGGGAGGAAAATTATATTCGTCAGTTTTTTTAGCATATCAAAAGAATTCACATGTCCATATTCTCATAGGAATATTACTTGTTAATATCCAATTTAGATTATTAAAGGCTGCAGTAGTGTTTTACACAGTACTCTATATTATAGGGCTATGTTTTTTTGAGAACAATAACCGCAATCAGGGAATTATGGGACATTGGCTTTAGCCATACCTTTTAAGCCAAAAGGTTAAAACTGAAATAGATAGGAACCTAGTTTTTATAAATTTATTCATTCTCTATATTAGGTGTCAAAAGAATAAATTCGATTCAATTAAAACCATCTATAATAATATATATATTAATATATATATATATACTAATATATAAAATATATATACATAGATAAATACTATATAATTATATATATATATAAATTATATATATATAGTACTATATAATATTTATGATAATATATACTATTACTATTAAATAATACTATATAAGAAAAAAGTATGAAAGGAAACAGCTTGAAAACAGTTGTCTGGGTGACTGCATATGGTGTCGTTTGTACTGGCTGTGGAGGAGGAATGAGAGAGGGGACGAGAAGGAGTTGCCAATTCTTGCATAGAAGTGACTTTAGGTACAGAGCGTTTGGTTTCGATTTTTGATGTGTCAGGAATGCTAGATACTTCTAATGCCATTTAACAAAGCTTGACAGGACCTGGTGAACAATATTAAATGACGTGATTTTTCTGGGATAATCTGAAATGGAGTTTTAGCAAAGGCCGGACGCAGGCTGCCTCGTGAATTGAATTCTGTGCATGGTGTGTGACCTAAAATGTTTGGATGGTGATCAAACAACTAGAGATGCGTAATGTTATAACAAGTGGTTTTGGGGTGTCGATTGTGGGAGAAAATGGAATGGTAGGAAGGTGATGGATTTTTGTGAAAGGAGAGAGGTATGTGTGTAAGTAATACATTTCTTTTAAACAAAGCAGTATCATAGTATACTTAGAGTTGGTTGCAGGTAGAGCATGGTATCAACAGTGAAAGTAATGAAAGTGATTTTTTATGTGGTGGGTAGAACAAGGATACTGTTCTAAGTAATTGTGTTGGATGTTAAAATCAGTGAGGGGGGTCTAGGAATGGGAAATGATCGGTGCCATTTATGGTTTAAGTAAAAAGTTAAGTTATGTGGGGGGCTTGGATGGAGAGGAAAGTGATACGGAAGGAATTTGTGGGAAAGAATTAAGAGTTGAGAAGTTAAGTGAACAAGGTAATAGGATAAGTATTTAAGAGCTCGCAAGTAAATCTCAGTTGAATGTGAACAAGAGTAAACTGGAACAAATTAGGAAGCAAATGAAGGAAGCAGTTGTTAGCAGTGCAAAGACAGTATTGTGTGGATGTTAAAGTAGGAAGTAAGACATGTTACTCAGTGAGTGGTGAATTGTAAGCCGTCAATAAAGGTTTAAAAGTATAATAAAACACGAGTCAGTCAAAAAAGCCAATGATGAAGTTCAAAAGAAAGATGTTTGGAATTATATAAGGAGGGAAAAAGGAATACTAAAGGATGCATACGTAAGAGAGAAAAAAAGAGGTAAATTAACACTTTAGGAGGAGGATGAATGGGGGACATACAAGGGAATTAGGAAGCTCGCGCGAAAGATTAAGAATGAGAGTAAGGGAATCTGCTTAGAATTATAATAGGGATGATGCTTTCATAACTGATGAAATGGATGTGAGCGGGGTGTGGAAGGAAAGAAAACTTTGAAAATCTGCATTAAAAACTCGCAGTAATGAAGAGGTTATAGTGACATGTGTGTGGTTTGATGTCCAAAAGGAATACCGGTAGGTACTTTGGGGCATAAGGTCAATTAGTAAAGAGGTAATGGGTGATGACAAGTTGGAAGAATGGTAAACCTGCATGTATAGATGAAATTACTTAGTGAAATGATCAAGAATGGAGGGAGATGGTGTTTGACTGGATTTGGAAGTTGTGTAACAAATCGTTTATGGAGGTTATAGTTTCTGAGGGATTGGAGGAAAGCAGTATAGTACCCTTAATATAAGGGTAAGGAGGATAAAGGAATTGCAGAATTTATGATAGAGAGAATTAGTGTGTGCTCCGCAGTAGTGTTGTGAAGATATATGCTCGTATTTTGGTATAGAAAGCAGTTAAGTGACTGAATGACTGATTGTGAAAAACAAGGTATGTTTAGAATGGTAGTAGAAGATGTGTGGATCAAATCTTACATTGAAACAAATGATTAGAAAATGAGGGAGAAGATTAAAAACTTGTATTTGGGTTTATGGATTTTGCAACAGCGATATGATAGGCGTTAATAGGGCAAGCTCTATAGGACAGTGTTATTTGATATATTGGAGCTTTAGGTAGGTAGTCTTCTGCAACTGGAATTTAAAAGTATGGTTATGACGGAGTTAAATGAAACATGTGTCAAGAAAAAACTTTTCAAAATGTGATTGGGTTAGTATTCAATAGCGGCAGTTGAGCTCAGGGTTTGTCTGTGTTAGTCCCTTGCAGGTTATATCTAATTTGTATATGGAATGGGCTTTATGGGATTAATTACGAGGTGCACCAGTTTCCGCAGGTGGCAGGAATCGCATGTTTAGAAGACCGGGAGAAGTGAATGAGTTCGCGCAGGTGGCACCTACCTATTATATGCGGAATGATTTGTTGTGTGGCGAATCTTGAAGAGGAGTTTTGAGAGGATTGGTAGAGAGATTTGGCAGGGTGTTTTAGTAAAAGGAGGGGTTTTTGAAAGTAAAACGTAGATAAGAGTAGGTACGTTTGGTTGTTCGTGAGGACAGTCCTCAGTGTGAAAGTTATGTTAGATTGGTGAGCAGCTGGAGCAAAGTGTCTGGTTTTAAATATTTAGGATATATGTTGGAATGAAAAAAGAAACGGATGATTACAGTGTAGTAGGAAAGTTGTGAATGGCAGAAAGGTGGCTGCGTGCAATTAAATCGTTGGTGGATGTAAAGGGACTAAGGTCTTGAGTGCGCTTAGGGTCTTACGATGAGGTATTTATTACCTGTGTTTACTGTAAGTGGTGAGATTATGTCTGAATAAGAGGTTATAGATCTAAGAGTGACATGCTGTTCAGATTGTACAATCTTAGGTTTCGTGTTAGGTGGAGAAGGAATTGAAATGAGAATGAACATATTAGTGAGTTGTGTTGCGTGTTAAAAAAGGAGAATGATGAGAAAAATGAAACGACTCTTGAGATTTGCGTCTTGGGACATGTTGGAAAGGATGGATATAGTTGGTGGTGAGTGTGTTGGGAATTGACCCGCTGGGAGACCAAAGAAAAAGGGATTGAGTCAGCAAAGGAATCCCTGGAGGAGAGAAATGTGATTTGGCAGAGGCGAGAAGAAGGGTGCATAATAGAATGAATGCAGGTTTTTTGTGAGGGGTTATTGGTGTTGTTCTACCTGGGGCCAAGGATGAACCCAACATTTGACAAGATTTGCCATAGTGAGGTTCCATCACAGTCCTGTGAAGCTCGAAGGGGTGATTTTTCTGACTGCAACAAGTTCTTCTCACTAATAGTATAAAGGGGGCAGTAAGGCTTGGGCTTTCTTTTTGACTTGTGTCAATAATCTTCTTTCTACTTTTCTGTCCTCCAGTGGCATTAGATACACACCACCATTACACCAGTCTTCCGCGCGCCGAGAGAATGTGCGAATGATTATATATATTATATATATATAATATAATATATTATTATATATATATATATATATAGTAATAGTATATTATTATTATATATATATATATTTATAATATATATATATATATAATATATATAATTATATATATATATATATATATATATATTATATTCATATATATATATAAATTATTAATATATATAACAACAGACCCTCAAATGCCACCTAAACTCTCAAAAACTCCCAGCAACTATCCCTGACAATATTTCAGACATCTACCTAAAAGCATGGTTGCACTGGGTACCCTAACAGGACATCGGACAAAAAAAAAATTTCACAGGCAGACTCTTATGATACAATAAATAGATATTCTAGGGGCAAAATGAATTTTTTATTTTTATGTAAGTTAAATGTACTATGTAAGTTATTGACAAGCCCTAGGGTGCATTATTTATTTGCATATTTTGTTTTAGACTTTGTGTATACTATTTAAGTTATTGACAACCCTAAGAGTGCTTTGCGGATTTGCATGAACATGTTGTTAGGTGATTGATTCTGTTGGCTTGGCTAGGACAGTTTCGATAAGCCCATGTGGCTTTTATTGTATCTTTTTATTTTCTAATGTTCTAATCTATATTCTCATTCATTTGTATTAAATTTTAAAATAATTTTTTTTCATTCTCATTTATTTCAAATATTAAAAGGTATATCAATAGTGAAAGATTTATTTAATTATATTTTTTAGGTGGCAACAGGCACCCCCATCACTCAAATAATTAGAAAACTATGGTAAAATACTATAGTTGTTTGCTTATTATTGCACTATTAGTTATTTTTTAAAAAATATCTTCCAAATTGTTGGAAATAATAGCTAAAATTAAACCTCTCCCCCCCCCAAAAAAGACACTTTATTATTTTTTAATTCACCTTTTTTGGGCTTTATTAGGTGGGCTTTTTTGGTTTTTTTTTTTAATGGACAACCTTGATATATATTATATAGATATATTATATAAGATTTAGACCCTTTAGTAAGTATATATCATATACTCAGCTTATTAAGTTTAGTGATATCGTTTATTATATATATGTAGGATATGGCGCATCAATATTTTTTATTATTTCCTTTATTTTATTCTTACATGCGCTATACTCAATTTAAATATATATGAGGATCTACTATAATAATTAATAAATTTAAGTTTTATTTGCATTAGTGTCTCGTATCTACTATATAGCTTTGGAATTTAATTTTTACTGTGTCTATATATATATATCATTTGCAAATTTCTTGGATTAAGGATTTTTTTTATAAGTTTCGTCAATAAGGCTCATTCTTGCAATGAGGGCATTACTTATGCAACAATTGTACATCATACTGGAATAGATAGTGACTTATGAATAAAAAAAAATAAAAAGAAACTTTTTAATAAATCATAGAAATATAAAATTTTATATTTTCTTTTTTCCAAAATAATACCAAAGGGATTGTGCGGATATTAGATAAGAGCAATTAGGGATAGTTCTTCTCCAATTTTTTTCCAACTTTTATATTGTATAAGTAGAATTTCGTGTTGAAAGGATCTTTTACTATTATTCACAATATACACCAACATCTTAACACTCATACTCCACTCCTCTGCTTCTAGTATACAATAAATTAATGAGTCTTCCACGCATTTAACAGAATCCAATGTTATAATCTCCCGAAGCTAAAGACATTCTCACCTCAGAGCTTTAGCCGTGACCGGCAATGTGTTAATGGAATTAATTTAGAGTGGATATAATAAAGAGAAAAATCCATAAAATTTCAATAAGAAATTATTAAAGACATGAAATTAATAATTTGAAAATCAAGTGATTTGTAATATTTCCCTTTTACCACTCACACTAATATCATCTTTAATATTATAGTCCCTATATATTAAAACACAATATCAACCTGCTTCTCTCTACTTCCAATGGGAAGAAAATTCGTCGTCCTCTCCTGCATGCTTCTCTTCCTCGCGTGTCCTCTCACTCATCTCCCAAATTTTGTGTGAAAAGACTCTCACTTTATCTCTACGAAGAATATTCATATGACGTGAAAGTTATATACTCTCCGTAGCTGTATATTAATGTTCTCTAGAGTAGCAAAACGTCTAAGTATACTACTTCGCTCAATATAGCATAGTGAGTGTGGATATAGTAATATTTACTTATGATAAATTTATATATTATATTTATATATTCTATAACCATAACTTCGTACCGTTACGCAAATTATATGACATAATAATCTCATTTATCTTCTATATATTATACCGGGATAATCAAATGGTCATAGAGAACCACACAGAGAGCGGGTGTGAGATTTGGTTTGCCGCGGCCGGGTAAATTAAAACTGGGCCGTGTGAGTTTGACGACTCCTGTTCCCAGGGTCAATAAACAATGCAGAGCCTTGATCTGTGACGCTGCGCCCAAGGTTAATGGTATGTATATATAGAATATAAGGTACCTTTGGTAGATATCGCCGCTTATATAACTTGAACCCGCCTCATTATAATTACTCTAGAAACTTGAAACAATTTATCCGTTAAATGGTAGGACTGAGGTATTTGTATGAAATATACGATATTCTGATACTATCATATATAGTACAATAACTAGAATTTAATAATATAATGGAGATGACGGAACCAGAATCTTTGTCGGTGTCCTGGTCTCACATGCACAGACTCCCGCTCTCTCCGAGGTACCCTATACGTGACAAGTCTCCGACACGGAACCGCCGCCTTTTCGCCACATTCCGCACTCTTACTATATATACTATATTCTCGAAGAATTCTGTGCTGATACTCTCTGGAAATTTAATCTCAGTGGAGTCTCTCCTGTTTTAGACCGTGATACTGATACTGGCATCTCCTTTGTTCATACTCCTCAATACTCGTATTTGGAATCGACATTAGTTCGCTGTAAGCCAAAAAATGTGGATAGGCGCTCGTGCCAGCTAAATTACAGAAAGTAGCAAGAAAGGAAAGGCAGACAGAAGCTCTACGGTAATATAACTGGTTTATTCACGCGAAGATACTCCAATAAGTTCTCTCCAAGCCTTTTTCAGAAAAGCTTTTTTTTAAGAAGCTTTTTTCAGAAGCGGGTAACGTTTTGAGGATAAGAGATCACCCGTTTCTCAACTCCCACAGAAGCAAACTGCAGAGCAAATCCAACTTGTTTATTGTGCGCGATAGACAAATCCCACAGACATTTTGTCAAAGTTCATTATGCATTCAAAAATTTCATCTTTTAAGTAGAAAATCTCCTCCGCGCTCTGATTATACCACATCCGAAAATATCAAGTTGTTTATCTTTGTTTATCAAAATCATTATTGCAGTGTTGCCAACATTTACTTGTACTTCTTTGGTCGTCTATGTATGACTCACTTCTTCCTCTATTACAGTTAATTCTTGTTGTTATTACTCCCTATATAAGAATTTATAATAATAATTGCTTTAAATGGCAAACCTTATAAATAATAATGACTCAATAATAATGGTACCCCTGATATAACAAGAGGTTCCTCTATGTATTATCACCCAGGCCTCTATTCGATTCTAGAGCAGGGTTGGCACAATAGAAATCAAATGATTGCTTTTCCTAACTATCTATTAATTTTTTTAAATTAATAAATTTGAATATCAATTACTATTTTTTTTTTTTTTAGGCAAATTTCGTTTTTAAACACTAAATTTAATATATTAATTTCACTAGTCTAATTCACATTAATATATACTGTATAATTAATGTAATTAAATGATATACCTTTCTATATTCATATATATATATATAAAGGTTAAATTCCTAAACATAACTTTATTAGTTAAGTTTCTATAAAGTCAATAAATTTTTTTAAATAAAAAGAATATAATTAAATTATTTTAAGGTAGTTACTCACAGTAATATATTATACGGTACTATATAACTATATATAATTTAATTTACTTAATTAAAACATTAAATCAAGTGTTTAGCTTTTTTGATATTAAAAGCCTTTTACAAAACCTTCAGAAGATTAGATATATTACTCATGATTTTTGTATTTCTTATCTTTTCTTTCAAGATACTTAAAATGAATAAAATTTAAAAATTTTGGATTTCTTTGTTACGTATTGTTTAAACAAATAAAAATAAAAATAACTTTAAAAAATTAAACTCCGAAAAACAATAAAAATCCCCAACTCTGTTCTAGAGTATTAAAGCTACCAATTCGAGTGTGAAAATAATTATCTGTTTCCTCATAATATTATTTATTATTAAAGTTTGTCTTAACGGCAAAAAGGGAGGAAAATATAGAGTCAAAGAAGGTTCATAAAAATTAATCCATGAAATAATTTAATTTTCATCGTAAGATAAAAATCTTTAACTTTCTTTTTATCATTTAACTCTTGCAAAATTCTTTACCTGATTTATCACATGACCTAACATTCCCTCCAATTGACTTCCCAGAATTTTATTCGGTCTCGAAGACAATTAGGTTTCAGTTATTTTTTTCTACTTACTTAACCTATTTGATTATTACTTGTAGAACAAGTTCTCTCCGGTTGTGCTTCCGGCCAGAGGCAAAGTTAGTTAGCCCTCGGAAGGCACTCCCGAGGAAACCACAGGGAGCCTTCCTAAAAAATCCTGGAGATAAAGAAATGGTTGTGCCCCAGCTGGTACATCTTCAACACTATACTTCAAGATGGATATATACTATATATGAAAATAATAAATAATAACTAGTAAGTAGTAATTAATATATATATATATATATTATATATATATATATATATATATAATATATAATAATATATATATATATATATATATATATATATATACAATATATATATGTAAATGATATGTATGTGTTTTCTTGTGTGTGTGTGTGTTTGGTTAATAAGGACACAAAATTTTTAAAATTATTTCTTCCCCTTCCCCCAAGTTGGTTTCCTGGTAAAAAAGTAATATGTGTATTAAATGATAATAGCCTAATAATATAGGTCCACTTTGCACACAATTATTTGGCCTATTCCTTAATTGCAGAATTCAAATAATATTTTATTTGTGCGACCATGTTACCTCATATTTATGTGCATTGATTTCTAGAAATAAATTCAATGAAAATGAGACTTGGGAAGATGATAGACCAATATATTATAGTATATATAATATATTATATACTATACCTATTACTATATATATACGTATATATATATATATAGTCTTATATTATATATATATATATGTATTATGATATCATAAAATAATATAATAATATATATATCTTTTTTCTCTATATATATATGAATATTTGTATGAATATGAAAATAATACAATAAATAATAATAATGCACCAGGATATATCAAATCATACTTTAAACTACAGCTTTACCTCTGAACTCAATGTCAAATTCAATTTAGAAAGTGATTGTTCATGAAATATTTCCTCAAGAATGGATACCTAAGATAAAACTTCAACTTCAAAATATCACAGGTAAAGCTTTTGTTATATCTCAAAATTAATGATAAAATTATAACCGAGCTATATATAATTAGACTCTAAGGACGAAGGTAGTTATATCAAATAATGTAGATTATATTTAATAATATTTTCTTAATAGATAGACGG
Organism: Trachelipus rathkii; assembly: GCA_015478945.1. Classification (NCBI taxonomy): domain Eukaryota; kingdom Metazoa; phylum Arthropoda; class Malacostraca; order Isopoda; family Trachelipodidae; genus Trachelipus; species Trachelipus rathkii. The sequence continues at coordinate 75,021 of JABUQX010039296.1, forward strand.
TTATAGATATAGTGAGATATTTATAATATCGATATAATATGAGTATATGCAAGTAATATATATATATAACTATTTTATTCTTTATCAAAAGAATAAAGTATATAACTTTATATTATATTTTTCTGTTGAACCAATACCAGTACAGTCAGCGTTGCAGAACAATATAAATAGTAACAGATGTATAGCATGGAAGCTCTACTTCGTAGTGTTGTGCAGAGTGGAAAAGGACGATGGTATAGAGGGAACAAACGAGCCACTACAATGAATGTTATTTCTGTTTATAATATAAACAGCTTACCTATCAATAAAAGGTCCATATTGGCCGACCACACGTTAAATGACGGTTTTTAAAGTTGGGTGTAGGCTTGGAAACAAATAATATAATGGATGGTGTCTCCTTTTGGCGAGGCAAAAGGTGATTAGAAAAAATAGATTTCACTTCAAAATTCTAATTAAAGAAAGGAAAAAGATAGAAAGAAGTATATAATGTCAGAGATAGTACTATATTAAAACCTCTCCCTGACTGGACACACTCGGTGGCAAATAGACTGCCACAAAGCGGGAAAGTAATTTTCTATTGTTTGTGATGCATGTTATGTCAAATAAAAATAACATCTTTAAATTTGCTTAATTGACTGAATTCAAATTAATGTATTCATGTGCCTAGACCACATAGGATAGAGCGCCGACATAATTATCCCGGTTGCCATGTGACAGTATGCGTCGAAAAGCTATTTAAAGCAAATAGAGTATCAAGAGTGGTGGCGTATTTGTGACTCTGTGCGCTCATAGTCGCTATCATTACAAAGGGGAAAGAAGTCGAATTAATAATAGAAAGGACTTATTCCAAGAATAGGCAAAATCTGCATACTTCTGCGAAGAATATTAAGTGTGAACGCAAAGACTTTAAAGTATTGATCAAAGTCGCGCAGTCAAAAGATGTTACAATAGCATTGCGAGAAAAGAGAGTGGGACTAACATTTAGCCGGTGGTACTCGTGGCAAGGGGTTCGCGGATGAAGTCTGACACGAGATTAAGTATATAGGACCTAACCACACCAAATATTACTCCGCTCAATTCTCCCCTCCTTGTTCATGTAGTGGCTCCTGCTGAGTAAATAATAAGACCCAGTTGGTAACAAATTAGATGCGCGCGAAAATATATATAGCACTTTCAGAGATAAATAACAAAGGAATGATATAGTGATACAAAAGGGCGCAAAAATTCTCCTTTTTGCAGAACTTCGATGCGAAATTTATTCAACACTTTAATTCTGTGAGAATATGATTAAACAAAAATAGTTATGATTTGACACCCAGAATGGACTCTAACAAAATATTTTGCTTACCATCCCCCGTTCAAGGGAGTCAAATCCTCAAGCATTAGGCCGTGTACCTATACAGAAAAGTATAAATTTTGTCTCCAGGAAAGTATAGTGAGAAACATCCCAATAATATTCTAGGTTTACTTATATTTGTTGGCCCAAAAACATCATCATAGACCATATTCGGAATAGTACTGATTATTTTTGTTTCAATACCGACAGCGGCCATTACTCTACAAATGTACTCTCAGAATGTGTTTTGATATAATGTTTAAACAGGGACAGTAACTATAAATTGATGCCTTCAATGTATGTGTAAGATAAGGATCGACTCTCTCAATTTGAGTAACCAAGACAAAATCTGTACGTAAGTTTATTGACCAGTGAACATATACACATAAAGGGTTGTGAAGTTATAATAGACCCATATCATCCACGTTGATAAAGTCAATCTTATCTTCTTGATATCGTGATTTTCCTTGGATCGATTAAGAGACTGGAAGTTGGACGTGGAAAACAAATGCCACTTACCAGTGTTGTATCTAACTTTTTCAAGATTTACACACTTCAGTTTGTAATGTATACCATCATATGACTAAATATTTGTGTTTGAAATGCTATGTAAAAATAAATGTGAAATGTCAGGACTGGTTTTGTCAATCATAATAAATATAAATACCCAAAAAGATTTTTGCACTACAATTAAATGGTTCTAATATATTTTTTTAGGAATACTGATGTACTCAAGGACAGTCATTATATCTCGAGCGATCTTTACAAAAAATGTCAAATAATATAAAAGATACTATTAGAAAAGGAAAGACTACATAAAAATTCTTGTTATTTATTTTATTATACGTGAGATTTTGTATATTTTTTATTATTCTGATTTTTAAGTGGTTATACATCAAAGAACTATACCATGCGGGTAAGAGACTCTAACCTCCCTTGTAGGCATACTTATAGACTACTGTCTCGTGGATTACTCGCGTTTCTCACCATAACTCTCCTTCATGCAACTTAAGCTACCGTGGTGAAAGGACACATGGCCGACAAGGAATTTCCTGGATCCAATCGTGTCTCACCATTGGTTGACCCATCCGTAAGAGAAATAAGCTGCATCTATTGCTAAATCATGCTTACAAAGGCTCAATACCGCTCGGGTGCGAGGGATAACTCATTAATAACCCCGACAGCTCCTAACGAGTAAAAGCGACAAATAAAGTGAAAGTGGTACAGAGCTAAAGTAAGTAACAAACACCTTCTACAGGACGGATCTGTACAAGATGCAAATGGAAACTAACTCAGGATGGAGAATGGACCACTCTGAATAATACGGGCGAATTCAAGCCAGATTCCCTCTGTTTAAAATTGCGGGTGTGAAAAATCAGAATTTTATGAAAATTCTTCAATAATCCTTAGTGAGACCTAAGAAAAAACCCCATCCGCGCTTGAGTGTCTAAAGTGATGACATCCACATATAATCAAACTGAGGGGCAAATCCATTCGGCGGTATATGACAGAAACAAACTCACTGACTGCGACCTTCGACTTACACACTTCCAGGGCTCAGCAAAAGAAGAAAATATCATCACGCGTTCTATGGCTCTTTAACCTATTACTTCTAATAGGAAACCTCGAATAAGCGTTTAGCCTGGAGGCAACGCACAGCAGGAAAGCAGGCCATTCACATAAATAAAACCTTATAAGCATTGAGGACCTTTAATTTTTTCCTTCCACTTTATATATATATACACCATTATTAACAAGTGAAATTACCTCCATTATAAAGTCTTTGAGATAGGAAGAACAGTCATAAGGCTTACCTTTTCCACAATAAATAACGCGCCACATAGGGAGCGAACAAAACAAATTAGATTGAATTGATGGATTTAAATAAAGCACGGGGAAAACCCTAAAGAACTTAGGCCAAAACTCCATAGGAACTACTTCTTAAATAGATGGTGATCGCGTGATACAAATCAAACTTATCTCAGAACCTGAATTATAAGGTGAGTTGCCCCGAAATTTTTTCAGGACAATCCCTTCCACAATTAACTCTAAACCCCACTATGTGATACGTTGGTCCTGCGGTCACCCCTTTTCAACATCTTTAGAGAAACCCACTTACACGCAACGAATCAACAGGAGTTTTTAATAAAGTTCTAGCTCAGGATTTGAAAAAGGATATAGTAAACACAAAGGGCACTCTCATGTGACCAAGAGATATAAACTAAAAATTATTCCTCACATGTTAAACAGCCCACATGAGAATAGACGGTTTTTCTTAAATTTGGCCCCCAATTTCCTAAGACTCTCCTAGTAATATTTTTCTTATTATACTCACAATTCGGACCATTGTATGCGCAATAGTCGGCATTCACGCCTGTCTGTGATATATCTCCAACTATCTGTAGACCAAAGCGGTCATGAACACGCGCGCGCTCGGCTCTCAGCAGTATTCATCAGAATGTTGGTTACATAAAACATTCAAGGCACTCAATGTTCATAGACTTTGATCCACAGGTCGCGACAGAACGTCACAGAGTCTCCTTTATACATATATTACAGTATGGGGTTTTAATAAGCGCCACAACGTTATTTTTCTGATAATGCTAAACAATTTTCATATCGTATATAATCGATAACACGGGTGAGTGTGAGTTTAATCAACGATGTCATAGACACAGACACATATCTCGCATATTTTTTGTGCCACTAGATAGATCAAAAACAAGATTTTTTTAATTTTTAGATCATAACTAATCTTTAGAACCCATGTCAAAGTTGAGGTTTAACCATTGAGCCCGATAGAACGAGGATAGGTGTGACCATAAATTTCTCTCCCCATATATAAAATTTAATAAGCCAACACTCGGCAGAGAGAAAAGGCAAGAAAAGAAGGAAAAATATGTAAATCGCCTACAGATGAGTTAGAATATATATACCGGAATTCCAGATTGACATTTCAGGAGCATAATTCGTATAGTGATATTTATACACACAAGGAGAAAAAAAAATAGTGGAATGCACGTTCTTAATAGAGACAATGAACAGTACTTGAGCCTCACCATGAAAATGCCTCGGCGTTCTCTATCAAAAAAAAGTCCAATCGTGCTCAAAATTAGTCAACGTTGCGTCCTAGCACTATATACCGTACCTGCCACCTATCACACCATAAGTATCGGATATATATATATAAATATATATATAAGTCAAAGTTAATTATCTACTATATAATACATAAAGGTCATTTTGTAATACATAAAGGTCAATTTGTAATACATAAAGGTCAAACGTACTCTCCTCTTTAACTTAAAGAAAATATTCGTAGACTATAGGCATAATATATTAGTTTGTAAAACCGAGAAAACGGACGATCAAACACCCCACATCTCTACATATTATGGAATCAGCGTATAAAGCTTGGAGAGTTCACTCTCCAAAAGAACATTCTAACAAACAAAAAAAAAAATATACAAAACTAAAAAATAATAGAACAAATTGTTATCAAGAAAAAAATAAAATTATTTAATACCACTGCTCTTTGCAGACCTCAGCGCGATTACAAAGCTTAGTATGTTATATGTAAAGTCAGTTGATATTCTCCGATTTAAAAGGTGCGATAACATGGAATTACACTAGAGCGTAACCGCATGATAACTCAGGAATTGCCAGTGCGGGGTCTCTCGCCCGCCTCTAGGTGCGACGACGGGGGACTTTCGTCCCCCCTACTCATAGGTCCGGGCACACAATCGGGGAAATCTTCGGAAGGCCCTTAATAGCGAAATATATTGTTTCCATTAGGAACTTCAAAAGTTAATTTTGATCGTGGCGCTCGGCCAGAAGTGCGTGCACGGAACGCAGAGAGGGGGCGACGGAACGAAAGATACCTCCCCTCTCCGTCGTTCTCACCTAAGAGGCCGAGAGCCCCGTGACTCCTGGTAACATAACGAATACTTATCGCAGAGATACATACAATACATAAAGCGGTATCTCGTTAGTTTTGCAATTTTCATCATAAAAGGACAACAAAATTTGGACCAAATACTCCGCTTGGGATGCTACTCTGACTGATTCCAAATGCGAATGTTACGTACATTAGTTTTCCTGAGAGTCTAATACTCTTTCGAGATAACTCTCCTGGCCCTTTTATGGATTTGGCTATAATATATATATATATATACCTTAACTTACAAAATATAATTGCTAAATAATATTCGGCTACTACGATTACCCTCTAGTGGAGTTGATATATACTCGAGCGTATACGTGTCTTATAGTCTATATATCTGCATATTTAATTTACAACTCCCAAATAATTACATAACTATAATTCATATACGTACTATGTGATTATATATATATATATATATATATATAGAATAATAATTTATATAATAATAATATAAATAATAAATAATAATGGGAGTAAACTATTGACTCAATAATAATAAGAATATAAAAATAGGTAAATAAAATTATCTCATACGGCATTCATATAATAACTAATATGAAGTAATAATAATAAAATACAATAATAATGGGAAAGGTAGGAGCTATCGAATAAATAGAGGTATAAATCCGAATAATGAAGTTAGTTGGCACAGGGCGCTCCTACATAGATTTAAATGAGAATAATTATGATTGCTGTGAAGCTTATGCTCGACCCGTTACCAAACAAGGTTTTCTTCTCAGCTGCGTTATACATATTCCAAATGGTGAGTGTTTTAGAGCTATTAGATAACATTAGAGTTAGCAGGTGCTCTAACGTGACGATAGGACCTCTGTGCGCATAAGGCTTATAGTAAGATGTTATGTAAAGAAAGGCGAAGCATTTGACAACGGTGTCCTTACAATAGGGGATTAATAACAACGAAATCATCTCTCTGAATCTGGATTTTTTTTTCTAAAAAAATTACGCGTGTTTAAAGAAATTCTGTATAAATCTGCAAACATTGTAGGATACCTCCCTCACTCCTGATGTTATCTCAATCTTTCCTCGTGACTGCTCCTCTCAGATCAATCTTCGCGTCTCGAGAGTGGCGTATCCGAGCTCCATAGAGTTCATACAATATACCGAATAACGCTTTATAGATGGTATATATCTCCCAAAAAAAGGATTAATCAATTCGGGGTACTGAACTGGTAAATGCAGCAGAATATGTATGAGTGTGTGGTGACAGGGTGGACTCACTTTTTTAATTAATGCAATTCGGTTCCTTAGGAAACTGATATATAATCACAGAAAATAGGCGGTCAGCTCCTCCCGAACATCATAAATACCGTCCCTCTTTAACATATCCGTGTATTATCTCTTCCCGCGGAACATGGTACCATATATACTGCATTGACAGCATCAAATTTTCCTAATATAGACAATTTTAATGAGAATGACTTAAGCTCTATCCACGAAAACGGTATATCTGTCATGCATAAATGATCAATCTTAGGTGGTAAAATTAACAGAAATAAGATGTTTATTATAACCCTTTGTCTTAAGTTTTAACATGCTTTTCGCGTTAAATTTAATCGAGCAAACCGCACCACAAATATATTACGATGAATGAGATCATACGGGGGTAATTAAGCCCAGACCAAATAGCTGCCAAAAATAGACAAATAACCAAAAAAGGCAAACAGCGATGTTCCAGTATGCTCTTGGACTTAACGGCCATAAGCTATTATGAGTGCGCGTAGATAAATAAAATATGTTATGAACTCGTACTCAACAATAACAGATACCATGAGATATCAACAGAACTTATCATTTTAGAAAAGTTTGATAGAATCGGAATATCTCTTAATTAATATAGAGAAGAGACATCGAAGGCGTATCGTCGGTATATATGTAGAACCGTTATCCGTTTTGTCATTCTGAGCTTAGGCGACTCCGATACAGATATATGCCTCACCACCGTTTTAGCACGAATTCCAGATTTTGCAGAGACAATGCTTTCAGAAGTACAAGTTTTGAATGCTGGTCCTGTGAATTTTATCAAAGAGCAAAAGAAAGTAGAGAGGCCACTAGTAAGCCTAGCCCTAATCACGCCTAGAACTGCGAGAAAATCTCATTTGACACTTGAACTGCGCCAAATTCCATTTCAAAAATTTTGTCAACTTAACTAATTGTTAGTTTTTCTTGCTTCACATATGGCATTTTACAAAACTCTCATTATTCTTAATTTCACTTAAAGATGGATGGAAAATTTTGTTATTTCTACTTGAATTTTCAAAGTAGTAATTTTCCTTTCATTTATAATTTGGATTTAATTTTCAAATACTAGAACATTACTATTGTCCCACTCCTCCATCAAAGTGACCGCCAGCATCATGATTGTCGACTGAACATGTAACCGATCTCTAACACGCCTCCCTACATATATCCCAAACATGTTCTATGTAATTGAAGTCTGGGCTTCTCGTAGGTACCGGCAGGATGTGAATTCATACCTCTTCAAAGTACAGGTGAACGACGGTGGCAGTGTGCAGCATGGCATTGTCATGGAGTAATTAAAAATTGTCACTAATGAAAATGGTAAAAGGCATTAAATTCTGACCAATATTTTTTTTACCATTTTGATGTTAAGGTTTCCTTGTTCAATATTTAGCAACTCCGTGTACACTCCCAAAGCTATGACAGTCCGCACCATCACAGAGTCGCCTCCGAAAGCAATACATGGAAAAATGCTGCAAAGGGTATAGCGCTTATCTGGATGTTTATACACTCGTTGAACTTGGTTGACCCACAATCAAAACACAACCACGGTTTCTGGGAGACATTCTTAAGCACTTTCCTTTTCTTGCTTTCATCGTCTTTCCATTTTGTCAGGCACCAGGAATAACTCAAAGATTTAGACATATGTCATTCTGACTGGGATACAACAAGAAACTACGGGATGCTGACTTAAATGAATCCATTTTATTGCTGAATGTGGCCTAGTACCTGTCTTCTCCGAATAATTATAAAAAACCCATGCAATACTAATTCGTCCATAATTGCCAATGTTAACAACAGAGTATAATTTTAAGTGAGTGAGTTAATTTAGACTCTAGTTGCATATACTTACATAGGACCTGTTGCTATATATAGGGATCCGGCCAGCTTTGCTGAATTTTTACAAGAAATGATATTTTTTTTTTGCGCGTAGATCGTTAATCATTAAATATCATATATACTTAATTTGTGATGGTAAGTTGAATGCATGCACCACGAACATTTGTCCTGTTAGGTATTATCAGGATCTGAGCATGTTTGAATTTAAAAGATCTTTTTGTTTTTTTTGGTAGATATGAAAAATTTAAAAATCACTATATTTAATTTGTGATGGTATAGTGACATTGCATGGCACCGGCGAACAATGTCTTAGTGGGCTCCCCGACCCATGATTGTGGAGCTGGTGAATAGTGAATTATAGCTTACGTAACAAAATGAAATAACAGCTAATAGAAATTTTAAAAAAAATGAAGCATTATAACAGCTATAAATACGGAATTAAATATAAATTTGACACGTTTCATTAGCTCAAAGCAGAAGCATGTGATTTAAAAGCAAAACTACATGTTTGTCCTCAATTACGAGAAGTTTCCGACGTTTCACATGTTACATTAAAATCGGTGAAATCGACTATCTTTCTACTACAGTCGATAATTCTCCATAACAATTTTGATTACTAACAACTGAAATTTGTGGTCCTAATTTTATCATCTTTAGTACTTCGACAACCAACACTGCTTTACCACCGAAACTATTAAAATTTATAATTGTTCTCTCTTCAGAAAGTTTAGCTCATACCAACATTTTTTATTTCACACGTTACCTTACCACTTCCTGATTTTCCATTTAGATACTAATTAAACCTTACAAGCTCAAAAACGGGTAATGCACTTAAAATTAAGTTAAAGAACTAATAGCCACCTCTATATACTGGAGGTCTCTCGAACTTTAAAATAAGTTGCTTTACAAATGATATTTCGCGTGACGTCACGAATCTGAAAACAATCAAAAAAAATCACAAAAATAATCGAAAATTGGATTTTCGCTCTCTTCCTAAAAAACTCAAAAAATCACCCAACAGCTGCTTAACAACAACATGCAAAAAAGTAAAACTGGCCAGTCCTTACGTTACAACAATAGAAGCCACTGTAATACTCGCTATATATATATATATTATATATATACCTAATATAGATTATATATATATACTCATATACTATATATCATATCATATATATTTCTTACGTGAGCTCTACTATCATATATATAGTATACTACATACTAGATATTATACTATATATATATATATATACTACTTATATATTACCTATATACTCATATATGATCAGACATGCCTCCTGCTTACTAGGAACTGAATTACACACTCAACCCTTTGGAATTCTTTTTTTTTCGAAATCGCAGTCTGAACTTCATTATAAGCCAAACTCTGCAACAAGATTTTTGTTCTTGCCTCTTTCTGATCCTTCATTCCAACACTTTGCCACTGCCAATTGTTTAATCAAAGTTCACAAACTTCAAATCAATTTGAAAAAACTTGCAGCAAATTTGACTACAAGTATCATTCTAGCGGCAAGTTTGTCCCAGGCAATTCCGCAAACAATGCTTAGTCGAACTTGCTTCAAGTGATAACATGCTATCTGAGTCCGTCATATATAGCGCGTCTCTCATGTATATATATATCATATATACTTATAGTATAAGAGCTAAATATATATATATATATATATATATATATATATTAGTATATATACCTATATATACATATGCGCTTACATATATATATAGGACTTATCGATCTTGTATATACTATAGCATACTATAAATATATATATATCCTATCAGACTATATATACTAGTATATATAATATATATCTTATATTACTCATATAATATATCATATATAATATATATAAGTACCTATATATATATATGATATATATATATTATATATTATACTATATATAAGCTATATCAATACTATATACGCCTAGCTCTGTATACTATATTAATTTTACAATCAATCACCTCATAATGTAATAAGCGGGAAATTTTACTATATACTTTACTAAAATAAAAAGTTCCCATACATCTGCCTTATTTAGATCTACTCTCATCTAATTAAGTCATTTAATACTTAATCTCTCTCGTATATAATCTACTACTCTTACTTCTCTCCATTGTATCTAATATGTTAGAATATAATATAATAGTGTATTATTTAGAAAAAATTGTTATAAGAAAAGATACAGCACGAAATTGGTAAAGTTAATAATTGGTAAGTTAAGCAGCTCGAGGACTATATATCAGTTTCGCCTTACTATATACTTTACTTATTACTAATTTCTTTAGTTATATACCAATTTACCATAATAATTAGATAATTTTATAAAAAATAGTAAATACCTGTATTGTGGAAAAATGTGGAAAAATATAAACTTACTGTAATAAAGTAATATAAGTAAAGTTTCAATTACTGTAACTTATATAACTATTTATTTAAGCTGTAATATAGCAAAATAGGATAATTTAATTTGCGATAAAGTATATATAATATTTATATATATACTATAAACTAATATATATATTAATATATTAGTATATATATAATAATATATATATCAAATACATATATATATATATATATATATATTTAATATATATTAATATTATATATATACTATATAATATATTGAATCTACTATATATATAATTATAATATATATATATATAATATTATTATATATATTATAATCATATATAATATATATATAATATATATATTAATATATATAATTATATATAATTAATATATATATATATTATTATATTATTATATATATATATATATTATTAATAATATATATAATTATTTAATATATATTATTATATAAAACATAATATACATTATATAATGTTAGGTTTATATAATAAAATTATATATGAAATAACTAACATTATCCAACATTTTTTTTTATTGCTTTTTTTTTAATATATTTATAATTTATATATTAATGTAGCTGAAATTTTTTTAGGATTTTCTCAAACAAATTTAATAAACAATAAATTATGTAATATAGAAAAGAGAAAATTACCTTATAATTCTTTAAGGGCAGGGTCCTATATTTGCTTCGGTCTGAGCCCAATTTTCACCATAGTGAACGGGTATATTTGTAATAGGGAAGGTCATAAAAATGACTATATGGAGTATATATATATATAAAAGATATACTTTCCCTTCATAGTATTCGTAACATCATCTAATTAATGAATTATGGTGAATAAAGTATTATAGTGTGAACGCTCGGAGATGAGCTA